>JBAMJV010000888.1:0-125000 GCA_037951105.1 Echinarachnius parma | reverse complement strand
TTGCAGTGTTTTTAACGATACCATTGGTGTTATGATCTAAAAACCTTTCCATCTATTGATTAGGAATGAAGGCTCAAAGTTTCATAGAATTGTAGTATACCTTGTATAATGTTTCTTTAAGATTTACACCAACAATAGTTTTAATTTGAAATTTGAACTATTTTAATAATTCGAAATGATGGCAAATTTAAAAGTTTGGAAAATTTCCGTAGGAATCTCCCTGCCTGATTATTCGCGGATGAGTATAGTGCAGCACTTCACAATTGTGTTAAAGATGCTTCCAATAGATCTAAGTACTAACTAGTGAATATTTGATAGTCGAAATCAAAACAAAATATAACTTACAAATCAATCATTCGTAGTTTATAGGCTATACATTATACACAACTATATTTTGGTTTTGTGTTATCAATCACAAATTCAAATCCTCAGTCCGACCATTCTGGATTGTGATTGGTTGAACGAGGCGTGCCAATGACCCCCAAGGTTGTCGGCCTCCAGGTGATTGCGCAATCGTAGAATACACGTTGCCTCATCGTGTACGGCTATTGGTCCGAAAAACATTATTCATAATTTATCATGTTTATTTTAATACTTATCATGTTTATTGTAATATTTGTTCATGTTTATTTTAGTATTTATCATGTTTATGTTATGTTTTGACTTTTGATACATCCTGCTATGTTGGTTGCACAATGTACATAATTTAAAGGCCTGTTGCTTCTTCAATTAAATGTTTTAGTTATTTATATTTTTGTTTATCATATATTTATTTATTTATATATTTATTTATATATTTATTGATTGATTTATACATTTTTTTTTTTGGGGGGGGGGGGGGGGGTGGGGCACAGATAATTATTTTCATCGTGCAAAATTTCACTAGCTGATACCTTATATTGATAACAACTTAATGTCAGCTCAACCGTTCCTGCTCGGCCGAACGAACAGTGACCATTGACTTTGGGATTGCAGGTTTTTTCTGCATGTCCATCATTCGATATTGCTTTTAATTCTTGATGTACCTCACAATAATATAATCATATTTTTGTGATCATGACCTCAACCGGTTGCGCAAGTAGTGTCTTGCTTTATACCTTTAAATTTGTGTAAGACATTCTATCCAAATGTGGCACAATTATATTGTTTGAAAACGTCTGTTAAGTAAAACTCTCGACATTAATTTGAGCAATCTTTTTTATGAAATGCCTAATTCCCAGCAATAATATTGTGCAAAAATTTGAGGTAATCGTTTTTTGTAAGCATTTATTTCATGTATACAGTTCGATTTTAAATTAGTTTTCGAAGTTGACTTCACTGGCATTTCTGCATATGAGGTCCTTTTAAAAACTCATCGGATCGATGATTTTTTTGTTTCTTCCCAAATTGAACACTATCAGACGTATTCATACCCCTCCGTGTGAATTGCTCTGAATTAATTGGCTTATTATGAAATTCGATTATTCCAAGTTATTCTGAGGTATTTGTAAAACCGTCTGCTCGGCTGGTAAATCGATGTTTTTAGTTGATATAATCCCTCTAATATCGACTCCTAGGCCATTGCCCTTCGAATGTGCATTTATGATCGACGATTTTATTATGACAGTTTTGCAAAATGTACATTTGTATGTTACTGTCCTATAGATCCCCTTTCCCCATCTTCTTCAATATTTTTTTCTTAACTCCCCACCTCCTCTTCTTTCGCTTATAATTACTCTTACTTCTTCTTTTCATTTCCCTCCTCTTCTTAAAACTTTCCCTGGTATATTATTTTCTGCACCTCTTCATAATAAATTTCCATTTCATCGTCCATTTCTACCTCTCCCTTCCTTTTCTTAATTATCCCTCTTTCAGTTATCATAACTTTTTCTTTTTCACTATCCATTATGTTACCTGATCCCTTTAAATATCTCCTGTATTTCCGTACCATACTATTGTTTATAATAATTATGATTTTAAAATTCTCAAATAATTTTACATTTCTATTTCTTTCTTGCTTTACCTTTTACCTTTTCACCATCCATTTCCCCGGTCCTTTTCATCATCCATTTCCCCGGTCCTTTTCATCTCTCTTTTTAATTAATCCTGTATTTCCCTATTGTTTTTTTTATATTTTTATTATGATTCTATTTTTCTCATATAATCTGAAATTTCCCCTTTCTTCCTCCTGTTTATTTTGTTCTCCTCTTCTTTTCCCTCTTCATATTTATTTTCATTGGAATAACATTTATGTTATCTACATAAATTATGTTATGTTTGTTTTCTCAAGATGTGTTTTTTCTTCTCAGGAACTAAGGCCCTAACTCATAGACATTTTTGTATTACTCTCATGATGTTTATGCCTCCGCCAACGAAGTGGCCGGAGGCATTATGTTTTCAGGTTGTCCGTACGTACGTCCGTCCGGTAGTCCCGTTTTCGTTCTCGCGATATCTTGGTTTTTTCTAAGACTCCTACATACATTTTCTTATCGTCTTCATTGTTATGTTATTTTCTCAAAACCCTTTTTTTGTCTTAATATGTGTGAGGCTTCATTCATAGACTTTTTCTTATCCTGATTGTTTCTATACCGTCCCCCTCTCGGTCCTCCGATCAATATCCCCATCCTCCTTAAGATGGGGTGCATTCTGTGACCATGGTGACAATAAATGTTAACCCATTGCCTACAGAGGCCTGTGCCCATATTCATAAAAGCCCGCTATAGCTGAATTAGTTTCATGCTGAGTCTAATTTAGATGACGTGGCTAGGTACTAAACACATGATAATTTAGTTGCTAAATAATGTTAACTTAATAGTTACATGAGGCTTAACTTGCTAACCATATAGTGTGGGTGGGGGGGGGGGGGGGGGGGGGGCAAGGAAAATGTTTGCTGCTCACTATAAACCGAATCATTTGAAATTGACTTAGCTTGCAGGGTTTGATTAAAATGGGCCCTGAATATGGAAGAGGGGTCAATCTGTGACAATCACTTTATTATTATTTATTCGGCCAAAATTCAAACAAATACAGAGTAGGCCCTATACAAAATACAAAATACAAACAGTCAATAAAGAAAGTGAAGGAAAGGGAGAAAAGGGACAGTTACAAGTGGGCCAGGGCTCACAAAAGTAAAATTCTTTACTATTGCCCGGAGACATGCGAGCCCTCACAAGTAACTGACAAGAAAACATAAGGAACATCTATATTGCCAAATACATGTACATGTATTACATATTTAAAATAACAATATTTGCAAAAATTTCAACCAAGATATAACTGCTTTACATTGATGGTAAAATTACTTAATAACAATTAACAATTACAATAAATAATAAAACTTTAACCCATTGTCTACAGAGACCTGGTGGGTCCTTTGAGTTCTTTTAGGGGATTGCATGCAGAACATGCAGGAACATGTTAACTCGTTGTCTGCTTTTTTATACAGTTCATCCTATTACCTTATTCATGGAACACCATGATATCATCAGATTTGTTTGATAGGGGAAAAAACACACACACTGAACTGTCGTCAGAGGGCGACATGTAAGATGAATAAATAGTCTATCAATTTCTCGTTTTCTGGAAGTAAATTATGAACATTAACAGCAGCAGCAGCAGCGAAAACAGCAAAACAGTTAAAGGGTACCACCACCGAAAAATAATATTCTTATTAAAGAAAGGTAACATCTTTAGTATTCCATTCCATCAACAAGTTCACAAAAATATGTTTCCAGAAAAAAATATATAATTGGAAAACGCCTCACCATTCTAAAGCATGCGATCATGCGGTCTGAATTGCGAAGACTGATGTGTGCAGAGCGAACGAATCGCCCGGGATTCTATTGTCTACAAACGTACGCGTGAATCGCATTGACGCACTCGCAAATGTTTGGCCCGTACGAACCAGGAAATAGTAGTGGTTCCGTAAGTGGTGGAAATTAATTGCTTTGTTTATGAATTACACAACCCTTTGCAAAATGTTGGGTATCTATTTGATATCACAAAACGGTAACAAAACATATAAATAATGTGTTGTTCTTTGCCTGGTGGTCCCCTTTAAGGGCGAATTAAGGATGCAATTCAATAAACTTGTACCTGCATCATGATAGACCAAGAAAATTCAATAATAAACGATGAATAAAACAATTTTAAATTAAAAACAATGAAATGCAGAAGGAGTTCCAAGGTAAGTTGAATTATTTTAACCAGATATTTAAGTAAATTTCCCCCGAGTACGTGGGCCAGGGTTGAAAAGAAGATAAAAATGAACTTTCTGAACAATTTATTGAAACCAATCAATATTATTGTTCGTTTTTCACGTTAAAGGGGTAGTACAGTTTTGGTAAGGCTGAACTTTATTAACCAAACCTGGACAGTAACATTATAAACTAATAGTTATAACTCCACCATGCTCGATAAGTATACAAAATTACAAACGACTAAGTACAAAGCCTGTTATCATTCAAAAAGAGCCATTAAAACACAAGAGGGTGCTCTCTAAAAAGGCATTGGTTTCAACCATTTTATATACAAAATTATGCATGGGGTGTTTTATTGAAATAATGATTAAATAGAGAGATCGTCAACAATTATTTAAAAAACGCTTTTGAATTTAAAAAAAAAAGTGTAAGCATTTTTGTTATTTTTTGAAAAAATCATTTAATTATTTGGGCCCCAAAATACTGGAATAGGCATAAAGGGAAAGAGAGGAGGGTTCTACTGGGCCCCCTTTACCAGTGCCACTAAGAATCGTAGTATTTAACTTAAAGGGATCTAGTAACATTGCCCAAATCCACAATTCTTACTTATAACTTTTGTGGTTTAGTCATACCTTGTTGTATTCATATTAACCATACAAGCATGGAACCAGTTTCGATTTTTCGATTTTCTTTTCGTTAAAAAGATATTGACGTTTGATGTTTTCGGATTTTAAGTCTCCACTGGAAAGGTATAATTGTGTACAAAGACAGTGCCATGAGTTAACGAATAACACTTTGCATTTCCACTCATAAATTGGCCATTTAATATCCATTAAACATGACATTTTCACACATCACTCAGTGGACATATCAGATCACAAAAATACAACAATTTTATCAACCATTCATCACTTTTTGCACAATCATATAAACACAGTTATTAGATCCCTTTAACATACGTAATCGCGTCCAGATTAGAATTCTATCCACTACGCATCATGAATAAACTTCCAAGGCGAAGTTGATCTAGTGGTTTTTGAGGTTTTCGCGGGCTCTTGTTTCTAGTGCTCTGCAATTTCCTATTCCAGGGGCAGGTTTGATAGCCCCCTACTAGAGAGAGGCATATTAGTTCCTCGTTTGGTCGATATCTTCCCGCTTTCCCCCCTTTGCTCGTTGTTGCGTCATCAAATACGTGAGTTGCCTCAGTGATACCACGGCGTTTCAGAGAAAACACGAGGCAGCTGTCGTGCCTAGTTTTAACGTCCTTAAGGGGAAACTGTTGGAAGTTTGAGAGGGCGCTTTAGATTTGTATTTTTGGGGAGAAGTGAAACAATTTATGAAGTGTGACAAGGTGAAATCTATTATTCTATGTAAAAATACATAAGTATTAGTTGGAAGTTTGAGAGGGCGCTTTAAAATAAATTTGTTGGTAGAAGTGTAATAGACCGTATGCATAAAAACGAGCAATTGCTTATAAGCAATTGCTTTAAGCACAAGCAGAGCTTGTCAAGCAAAAGATCAAGTTCAAGCAATTGCTTGAATTCATATGCACAAGCTTTTGCTTATGCTGAAACCTTTTGCTTGCACTGCCTAAGCAATTGCTTACGTGTTGGACAAAGGATCGTTACGGTTGTGCGAACATCGCACTGCAGGACAACAACGCTTCGTGCCCGACCTGACAGCAGTATTTTTGCTTACGCAAATAGGGGGGAAACAGCACAGAGCATTAGGTTTTTTTTTGTGCAGATCGATGGACGAAAATTGCCGTAAAAAGTCTAAAATAACAGAAATTTGATTAAATATGAAATCACAACATAACCTCTGGAATAAAGAGCTCGTAATCATCCTGAAACGGTACGAAAATTTAATTCTTAAACGCGAATGCCCTGAGTAAGCAAGAGCTCAAGCTGGTCTGGATGTGCTGGAAAAAACGCAAGCAATTGCTTATCAAGACAAGTAAAAGGTTCGTTTTCTGCATACGGTTTCAAGCAATTGCTTGTTTGGTAAGCAATAATTGCTTACGGTTTCAAGCAATTGCTTGTTTGGTAAGCAAAATCATTTGCTTACAAGCACAAGCAATTGCTTACTGCTCGTAAGCAATTATTGCTTACGAGCAGTAAGCAATTGCTTGTGCTTGTAAGCAAATGATTTTGCTTGCAAGCAATTGCTCGTTTCCATGCATACCGATTCAAGCAAAAGGCTAGCACAAGCAATTGCTTGTTTTTATGCATACGGCCCAATATTATGAAGTAATTCAAACATATAAAGAAACTGACCAGAAATATATATTGTGATTGAAAAAGAGCAAAGAAAAATGGGATTCCAACGGAATTTGAACCCGAGATTATTATGAAGTGTGACAAAGTGAAATGTAGTTTTTTAATGTAAAAATACATAAATATTAGTAATACTATTTTTTGAGATTTATAGTGTGAAATTAACTGGTTCCGAGATGGTTGACATATTACATAAATAGCAATGCTCTTCAACCCGCCGATTTAAAAAAAAAACGAACAAATTACATATATAATAGTTTACAGTCCCACTTATACATAATTATGCAATTACTTGATGATCATACAGCTTGATGCATATTATCGCGAAATGTATTAATTCCCAGAGCATGATTTGTGTATCAAGACACTGTGTTCCCTGGTTTACATGTTTAAGATTCTATAATCCACACAAGATGATGGCTTGTACGAATCACAACAAAAACTTTCGCTTTAATATAAACGTGGCGTGGAGTTTCAGGGAAACGAGATATAGATTGCGTGCTTAGTCGACGTTCACAATTCCCCCCCCCCCCCCCCCCCCCCGGCCTACAGCCTATAGTCAAGGGGCAAAATTTCAAGTAAACAAATGTGTAACCAGGGTTCACCCAGACATGGGGAGGGGGCAAATTTAGAGAGGTGGACGGGGTTACCATAGAAGGGTTCCTTATGGGGGTAGTATTGGCTAGATGTGAGATTTTAGCTAATTTAGTATTTGTTTATTTTGTCCCCAGGGTTCATTGAGGATGCATGCTTTCTAGAAGGTAAAAAGCGATGGACTATCGCTGCCTGGAAGAAGGGTATATAATAAGCAAATAATACCGTTGGTGAAGGTGATGGGACAATCTATCACTTCCGAGGCGATCTGGATGTAGCTATCTTTCCGAAGCGAAGCTGAGGAAAGATAGCATTTACATTCAGATCGCCGAGGAAGTGATAGTTTGCCATCGCCTGAAAACCAAAAGGTGATTATTTGCTTTATATTCCACATCAATTATTTTGACCACAAACGACCTATATAACACAAAGGGCTAAAAGTTTGGAATATTGAGCAATTGATCGAGTCTTTTATTTTAGTTTCGTCAATCCTGCACATGAACAAGATTTATGATTAGAAGTCAAAGACGCTTATACCATTGTATATTAAGCGTATCCGCGCGTAAACGTTGCGCACCAGCGCGCTACCTTTCTGCGCACTACGCGCGCACGCGTACTTGCACGCGAACAATTGAAGATAGTTCACAGTGCAACGCACTTTCACCCAAGATAGTTCACAGTGTAACGAACTTTTCTTCTCCCATCAATGATGGGCGAAACTATGTTTCATCACGTGATTAACTTTTGACCAATCGTCGAGCAAGATTCTTAGTATGTGGAATATAAATTATAATAACTGCTCCCTTAAAGGGGTAGTTTAGTTTTGGTAGAGAGGGCGCTGCACATCACAATTTTTTTGTGTGATAATGAAAAACTGAGTGTCGAATTTGTGAGAACATGCAATTTTAATGGCAGAATAAACTTTATTAATTTGGTCAAAATCGGTCCATAAACGGCTGAAATATCAATAAATATATTTTATCTTATACTTATTTGGGGCCCAAATAATTAGATGATTTTTTCAAAAAATTTAAAAAATGCTTACACTTTTTCAAACATTTTAAAAAAGCGTTTTTTAAATAGTTGTTGATGATCTATCTACTTAATCATTATTTCATTAGAACATCACATGCATTATTCTGTATGGAAAATGGTTGAAACCAATGCCTTTTTAGAAAGCGCCCTCTTGTGTTTTAATGGCTCTTTTTGAATGATAACAGGCTTTTTACTTAGTCGTTTGTAATTTTGTATACCTTTCGAGCATGGTGGAGTAATAACTGTTAGTTTATAATGTTACTGTCCAGGTTTGGTTACTAAAGTTCAGCCTTACCAAAACTGTACTACCCCTTTAACCCATTGGGTTAAAGGGTAATTTTAGTTTTGGTTTAGAGGGCGTTTCAAGAAATAATTATTTTGTGAGGTAATTAAAACCAAGTGTAATATTTGTAAGAGCACCTGATCTTAACGATAAAAACAAACTTTATTTGTTCAAAATCGGTTAAAAAACAGCAGAAATATCAATAAATATATCCGATTGGAATGAATGAGGGACCCACATTTATTCGGTAATTTTATTTTTAAAATATTACTATAATTCCCTCTTATTTTTTCTTATTTTTTTAAATTTTATAACCCTTAGAGGTTTTTAAATATAGTTGTTCATGATTTCTCTATTGAATCAACATTTAAACAAAATATCACATTCGCACTTTTTCATGAGAAACGGTTAATAGGGATTCGGATGGTTTTGTGTTTTTCCTTTTGACTCTCTATAAGTCAGCTTTTACATATCGATGGCCTGATTTATATGCGTTTACACGTAGACAACAAATTAAAGGGATATTCCTGCTTTTGGGAAATACTTCGAATTTATCCCGGGGATATGTGAGAATATAGTTGATATACAGGTTGCTCCTACGTAATGGTAGTAGGTTGGATAAGTTTACCTTGTGCGTGTTAAACAAATATATATATATTTATTTAAATATTATACCATAATTATAATAACATAAAACGAATATAAACTGAATTTACAGTTACACACACTATCAAGTGGAGACAAAGCAAAACCACTCGACCCAACTGAGACACAAAGCCGATGAATTATGCACAGAGATTGGCAGCGTTCATTACTCGTCACAAACAACCATAATACAGGCTACCTATTCATTCTCTAAAATTATTAATTATTCTAAAAATATCATGGTTAATTTGAAACGCAAAGAACATCCCATGGTGTCCATCCATGCATTTTATGGTCTTTTAATTTTGCCACTTTGATCGAATGTGCCTTTAATCACAGTCATGTGACGGCTGGATCCAGACTTAGAAATCCGATAAGTCGTGAAAAGAGATTGGGGGGCTTTATACCCGATCGCTTCAGCCTAAGTGCGACACATTTTGGTTGCGCTTATAATGGCCGTTGCACACCTCGTATGTTACTGACGGCGAAATAACAAAAGTGTTCATACAACGTGATTGTAAAATATCAAACTATCGGTATAAAGCGCATTGATACAATACGTGCACGTATAGTTTGTATCAAAGTCATTAGATTGACACATACACAAATATGCACAACCTATCGTATACACACACACACACACACACACACACACACACACACACACACACACACACACACACACACACACACACACACACGGGCACGGGCACACACAAACTTCCATGCACACATACACCAAAACACACACAAACGCGCTAAACGCACACAAACATACACTCACTTATTCACACAATTGCCAGCTGATACGCACTCCATATTAATCTAACATCGAGATTATTTCCAATAATGTCTAAAAATTAACACCTCAAATACATTTCATCGTCGAAAATCGTGTCACTTTACACTTTAGAAGATAAATAATTGTTTTTAATGTTTGTAACTATGTTCAATTAAGGATATTGTATACTTTATTTCTATGAACTTTAAAGCTGAAATTCACAAAGGAGGTTTAATATGTAAACCATGGTCTAAATCTATGGAACGCCATTTGTAAATTGATGAAGAAAGAATGTAATTGTTTAAATCGTTGGACATTTTGAATTTACACGTTGATATTAAAGAGATATCTATTGTTTTCAGATGGTGAATTTTAATTGCTGCTGCTGGTAGCAAGCACTGATGGCCGTATCATGAGAAAATGGCAAATGTGATTTTTGTTTTTGTTTAGATGTAGACCATGGTTTAAACTATGGTCTACACAAACCTCCTTTGTGAATTCTACCCGTATAAGTCTTCAACCAGTACGCTTAAAACCAGCAGAGTTTGTGAGGTTTTCCAATTTAAATTCAATTTCTGGAATAAAAAAGTACAGCAAATTGTGTCGGAATTAAGAGGTTCGGTGAAATGATTTAAAAGTAGATGCGAGTCACGATGCGTCTCAAATTCTCCTGTTCTCATTGTTCCCTTTGCTTAAACTAATTTGAAACTATTCATGGCTAACTGTGTCCAGAATATTTGGTTACTACTAAATTCACTTTATTGGCGAGTATACGAAATGAGTTGGGGGTGGGGATGGGTCACTGGGTGGCACGCCCCTAATAATTGGTGATGAGGGGCAAGTTTTCACATTTCCATATTTTCTCAGAAATGATACACACTTTGTGTGCATAATGCACGTTTTAATGTTTTCTTTAATCATTCACTTTATAACAATGTATTTCAAACAGTTGTTCACCAATGTTAAGGAAACACGGCATTGTTTGTTAAATATTATCACCACGTTATATTGTTTATTGTATTTTGGAAAATTGTTGAAAATGTGGGGGGAAAAAAAGTATTTCCAAAGAAAGTGGCGATCGTCCACTATCCATCTCCTTTAGCTTTACCTATCACTTGTCGCTAGCTTGGAGTCATTGGAAATTTATAATTTAATAGACAAGTGTAAAACTTCTCCCTATTGTTTTGTCCGCTGTTATTTTAAAGAGTACATGTATTCATGCATCAGTTACATGTATGTGTATTTTCCAAAATGTTAACAATCACCCTCGCTGCAGGATACAAGACACAAATATTGTGGCCTTGACCATATAATATCTAGTTCATCACAAACTTCAACCACGAACCGCCTACTCCTCCTGAGTGTTCTAAACATTACATTTTCGTTCGAAATGTTTCCCCATGATGCCCTTTTACATATCTTTCCCCCAAACAACACATTTTGTGGTTCCGAGCTTTGGACCACATCCTAATTGATTTAGGATATTATTTTAGCAAATTTCCAATGAAAGAAATGATGTTACATACATGTTTTTTTTTTTTTTTTTATGTATGCCTTTGTTAGTTGCTATTGAATTGTAACATCGCAGTGAAGTTTCTAGTTTCAGTTTGGTTTCTAAAGCCTCAATCAACATGATAATCAACCAGGTCCGGATTGAAGACCGCTCAAATTGTATTCGTTGCAGAAAAGGGCAAATAATGCCTTTTTTTTATTGAGTGAAGAGGTTTGGTTTTTGTTTCTGACGTCAAAACTTGGAAATGGGTATTGGTGTAACCCACAATGGTGTCCAAAATGCATCGGGAACAAATAACGTTGTAAATTTACCCAAATGAAGAAAAAAAACGGACAAATTAACCGATCTAACATTTTCTGGCGAGTATAATCAATGTCATGACCAATTGTATTCCCTGTCCAATCAGGACATCATATTTATTTCAAAGAACGTTTTGTGGAAACTGTTAGTCTTTCTGTTTCGAAAACAGTTTTGCAGGGATATGCTGAAACTCAAATTGGATCAATATACAAATTTCCTCTGGAGGTATATGTTATAGCAGCTCCGCATAATGGTAATGATCACTATTATTTTTTATGAAATTAGGGACTAACACAAATTAGTCAATTTATTGTAATGTTTGCATAAAACATCCCTTTTCATTAACAATTAATTAAATAAAACCCCTTGTCAAATGTTGTGTTGCTAGGCGGGAATGATGTGACTAAAATATAATGTTATTAGACAATTAATTCAATTCAATTTTTGAAGGGAATGATCTATTATTTAGTACATATTCAAAGTTTATAAATAAAAAAAATCTGGACAAACTTGAAAATGTAAAAATCACATGAACTATTTGTTTAATCAGTATTTAAATTGCTGATGAATTGTTGTTTTTCAATTATGGACACCTTTAAAGATCTGTCTATACTTTATGGCAAAAGAATATTTATTTGGTTAATGAAATCATAAACAAAGTTGGAGATCTAAATGTTTATGCCCAGATATATTGCGGTCAAAGAACCTTCAACATAGTTAGGTGGATTCTTAGAAAAAACGTAAATCAATTATGCTTTTAAAAGTTGAACAAGTTAAAGAGACACATTTGTGATAATGATTTTCTTTCCCCAGCTGCTCTCTTGAAAGCAATTCATGGAATCTGGGTTTTTACTGATGAGCAATAGTTCTGAGTAACCCGAATCGATATTGTGTTACCCTATCTTATGAAGGCCTTTTACAGTTCTCTGAAGAGTAGTTTGACCATTTCTTTGCTGCTGAAAACATCTTATAAATTTACCAAAGAGGGTATATAATGTGTTTTGCGCTCAGTTGTCCGGCGGTCTATTAACGTCAATATCAATTAAGTCTTAGGGATTTATGGCTTGGATGGTTACTCGGAAAGAAGACAGCTGAAAATACGTAAATCAAATCAGGTTTATATTTAGAAAGAATTGCATTTCTATTTTCACAAGCGAACAATTCCAACATTAAATGTCATTGTTTAAACATTTTCCGTTAAATACATTTTCTCCTGGCGCGAGTAAACGTTGAATCGAACCCCGTCAATTTAAAATTGTGTTTATGATACATTTATTGAATTAATACAACGAAATATTCAGATTGGTATTATACAAATTAAATCAAACTTGATTATAATTTTACTTTAAATTGATTGAATTTTTAGTATGATACATAAACACGAAATACAGCTATGAGACATTGTAAGACTGTACACGTTGTATCATTCAATTGAAGACCGCCCTTTATCGATATGTAATTATAGGATACTGACACGCACATGACTGCACTCTTCATAAAATGTTCCAACACATTGACTTGTAATGAGATATCGAGACAACTGAACTAATGAGCGCGGTGATTAGGCTATTGTCCAATCAATTATCAATGCGTCACACCGTGACGCAGTGTGACACGATGTGACCCTATATACAGAAAGTACCATCGTACTATAGAACAACTGTACGTGTCACAATGTGACAAAGAGGTAAACGAAGACAGTATTGTTGCTATTTTTTTTTAATGGCGAGATCATTCAATAAATTGAATATGAATATTTGCGCCAATACTCTTATTACATATATTTGTGTGATTTAACGATATAATTATCAATCATATATTTTCAATTAAATTGGATTAATACGATTTCCCAAATATAAAGGACACTTAGTTAGAGGCTGTCTTGTATTGGGATGAGTCCGTTGCAATGCATATGCATCACTGGGCAACGAAGACAGTGGGCAGTGTAATTACAATATGATGGGGGGCCCGCGATTTATGGGGGTATTAACTATGTATTCCTATTTGCTTTTGTTTTCAATTCAAAGGAGTGACTGCAAGTATCTTCATTTACCATCTTTATTTAGTGGTACTACATTTGACATTGGATAAAAAAAAAAAATAAGTACAATGCCTACAACAGTGCCCCTATGCCGTATCTAACATTGGTAACGTTTTATTTGTGGACACTTTTTTAAAATTTTGTACATTGACTTGTCTGCTATACTGCTAGTCGATTGCTCAGGTGAGGCGACCTTACTGAAACGGTGTGACATTTTGTAGAGATGTTTTATTGGGTTTACAGTGTCTCATAATTCGGTCTCATTCGTGTGGTACATTTAATTCTGATCTCGGATGACTTGCTTCTTCTTGGTAATGTTATCTACTTGTATAAACTGTATATATCATTATATGCATCCATTTTATTATGACAATCGAGATGACGCGCAGCTTGTAAAATAACGCCACGTTTTGTTACCTACTGACAGACGTATGGATTACACGAACACACGACTCGGGCAGACCATTTAACCCGTTCACTATTCAAACCAGGGGGATGTTTCACAAAGATCATATGTTGGACCTCACTATTATGGAAAGCCGTTAGTTTCTTTGTAAAATTGTTGGAACAGTTCTTTTAAAAGGCATACATTTTGATTGAAGTCAGTAATATTTGTTATTATTAATATTAAGGAGCCTTGAAGTTATTGGTATGCTTTTTTTTTTTTCAAATACTCGTATTTTGTTGCTTTTGAATATGTTTTATTCCAAGGCTACACATGGCTTTCCATACGTGTTAGGTCCAAAGTAGGATCTTTGTGAAACATTCTCCTGGTATATCATAATACGTACGTACTTAGTCTATTGATATTACACTGTGTGGTACTGAAAGCATTAGGAGGGTCTAGCGCATTCGATTGTGTTTAATCAAACAGTTTTATACTCGTTAATATGATTACAAGAATGATACACATGCACGTGTATGTTTGTCAATTTAATGAACGGTGTGCGTATCTTGTATGAGTGACGCGATCTTCGTAAGGATATTTACCTACACAATGTGTAGAGAAGTAAAAACACTTTGTTGATGGTCAATTCGATGCGGACTTGGATCTCAAAAGTGGAGCCTTTTTGTAAATTTGATAATTTATGGGAATTTGACTATTGCGATGCACAAGTGGGAACAAATCGCTTCGTGTTCCTCTGGTAAAGAAAGTCCAAATGACATGAACAAATTAGAATATACATAACTTATTGTGCGCAATTGTATGACTATAGTTAGACAATTCAGAGGCGAATTATTATTAACCTTGATCGTTTAATACATTTTAAACCAACACGATTATATCGCATATCTTCCCAACTCCCCGATGAGTATACACGAATCCGAATAGGTACACGAGTGCAATACAGGTTGATTAACACCCTGTCAAATGCGATTTAAGGTAGAGAGAAGAATGTATAAGTAGCTAAGTTGATGAAAAAAAATTAAATACATTTTATACAAGGGGCATTGGTCAGTTTTCTATTTAGGACTCCATGATTGAAAGTTGGGTGCTCGTCCGATAAATAATATAAAAAACCCCACTAGATATAGTTTACATAATACATCTGTACTGCAGCGAATTGCGTTTATGAGTTAAATGACCCGATCAGGACATTAAATCGAATTTCTTAGTGGAGTGACCTTGTCCAAGAAATTTATCTAGCTAATTGTCTTGTCAATCAAGCGAGCTCTATAATTAACCAGCCGAATCAAATCTGTATAGTCAATATCATTATTATTTGATGGACAAATTTACCCAATTATCATAAGATTTGAAAGTGCGCATTACCTTTCTACGGAAGTGCATATTAGCTTTACTGTACAGGCCATTTGTGTATCGAATATTGAAATTACGTTGTTTGACCTCTTAAATACTTGATATGATATCCAAGTACTGTAATTAAGGTTCACGTGACTGGAGAAGGAAATGTAATCGCATTTCCCAGTGGTTAGCCCCAATGTCCAGGAAAATGACCTGCAAGGCGAGCTGTAGAATAACAACCAGCGTCTACAATCAAATCATCATGCTAATTACACCTATTAGTATATAGGCGATCGGGCTTAAAGGGAATAAGTTACTTCGTCTTATTGTGCCTTGCTGTTTCCCCCTTAACTAATATATAAGTAGTAGCATGAAACGAGTTTAGATTTTTCAATTGTCTCTCTTTTTTTAAATATTGAGATAATTATGATTGGATTTAGATAGAACTATATCGTCGGGATAACTTTTCACTTTTTAACAATCAATGGCAATGTCAATCTTGCATTATCGCCAGTAATTCGGCTGCGTTACATTTTTATATAACATTACACGTTCAAAATCGCTAAAGTGAACACAACACATTGCAACAAAAAAAAAACGTTTTACACCCGCCCTACATCGATCTGAGCAAGAGGCAACAAAGTTGCCAATAACCATTGATCCTCATTACACCGAGATATGAAAAGGTGAATGCATTATTACACGTGCCTTGGTGCAGAGACGGTTTATTTACACCAGTCTCTCCCTTAGGACAGAGCCACATCTCTAGAGTAACATCAATGCGTTTAGGGACCCCGATACACTTTGCATTATCATGCTATCAAAGTAATCGTATACACAGATCATATGAATTCGTATACTAATTGTTCTTCTCCTTCGTCCTCTTTTTAGCTAATTTGCAACTAATGTGTCGCCACAGCCGATTAAACCTCCCCATATTATCATGTGCATTGTCTTTCATTTCTACGGTACTTATACCATTAATTATTTGGGCTCATAGTCTAAAAGCTCTGCCTTCCACGTGAATCGACCTGGATTGATCAGAAGTCGCAGGTAAATCAAATATTAACGATCATGAGACAGTCTGTTATAACTTCGTTTTCCTTTAACTCGCCTCATCGTTGTCATGATTGCGATTGTTGAGTAATAGACTAATGGTATTGTGTACAGTCATCACGTGATTCATGCCGGGCTACAAGGAAAGCCCAGCGTGTTATATCAGCAGTAACGACATTCTTCCACTCGGGAGATGGAAGGGCGGTGAGGGAGGTCTAGATGACGGGATGTGAGTTGGATGGATGGATGGATGGAGGACCTATGGAGAAGGGAGAACTGGATGATAGAAGGATGAAGAGGAGTGGGAGACTGTACAAGGAAACTCACGCATGTTATATCAGCAGTAACGACATTCTTCCACTCGGGAGATGGAAGGGCGGTGATGGAGGTCTAGATGACGGGATGGGGGTTGGAGGAGGAGGGTTGGATGGATGGAGGACCAATATGAAGGAGGGGGAATTTGATGATAAAATGATAAAAATGAGTAGGAGACTACAAGGACATCCCAGCTTGAAATATCAGCAGTAACAACATTATTCCACTCGAGAGATGGAGGGGTGGTGAAGGAGGTCTAGATGGATGGAGGATCTATATGAAGAACGGAGAACTGGATGGTAAAAGGATGAAGAATGAGTAGGAGACTACAAAGTAACCACAGCATGTTATATCGGAAGTAAATACATTTTTTTAGCTCACGAGGATGGAGGAAGGGCGAGTAGGGAGGTCTAAATGGCGGGATGGGGGTTGGAGGAGGAGGGTTGGATGGATGGAGGACCAATATGAAGGAGGGAGAATTGGATGGTAAAATGATAAAGAGGAGTAGGAGACTACAAGGCAACCCCAGCTTGAAATATCAGCAGTAACAACATTTTCCACTCGGGAGATGTAGGGGCGGTGAGGGAGTTCTAGATGGATGGAGGACCTTTGAAGAAGGGAGAACTTAATGATAGAAGGATGAAGATGAGTAGGAGACTACAAAGTAACCACAGCATGTTATATTGGAAGTAAATACATTTTTTAGCTCGCGAGGATGGAAGAAGGGCGAGTAGAGAGGTCTAAATTGCGGGATGTCGGTTGAAGGAGGAGGAGGGTTTGACATGTTTGATGGATGGATGACTTATGAAGGAGGGAGAACTGGATGGTAAAAGTATGGAGAGGAGTAGGAGACTACAAGGAAATCCCAGCATGTAATATCGCGAGAATGGAAGAAGGGCGAGTATATAGGGAGGTCTACATGTCGGCCATGGGTTGTGGGAGATGTTTGATGGAGGATGTGTGTTGAAGGGAGAAGTGGACGATACAAATATGGAGATGGGAAGGAGACTATACAAGGAAACCCCAGAGTTTGATATGAGCAGTATATGGTACATGTATACATACACTTTATCCAACTCGTGAGATGGAAGGGTGGTTAGAGAGGTCCAGATGGCGGGATGAAAGATACGGCCAATAGGGAACAGATAATTGAGGCACAGAGATTGACAGAAGAATGGATGACAGGATCTGGTTGAAAAATGAAAGACAGAGAAATTGGGTGGGATAGGGCATGTTAATACAGCAGTAACAACTTTCAAACGTTCGTACGTTTGGCAATGGTTGGTGGTCAGAGGATGATGTGATATCAGGTACGATAGAGGAGGGAAGGCGGATAATGGAAGGTGGCTGTAGTATGGGAGGAGAACTCAATGAGGAAGAGAGGGGCGGAGGAAGAAGGGGGAAGAGGGAGAAGGGAGAATGAAAGATGGAGTTTAGATGAGTAGAGGGAACGGAAGAGGAAAAAACGATGATATACAAACAAATTAAAGTGGCTAGTTGAAAGGTGAAGGGATAGATAGGGGGTTAGGGAGAGGATGTAGTCGGCAGTAAAAACATTTTTTCCACTTGCGAGATGGATTGGCGGCGAGAGAAATCCAGATGGTGAGCTAGAGGATGGGAGGTGGAGGAGGAAGAGAAGAATGGAAGGGGTACAAGGTTGGGAGATAAATGATGAAATAATGTTTGAGGGTTATAAGTATTGTGTATCTTATTTTGGTCTCATTACGCAGAACATAATTAAGTTTTTTCCATAACTAGACAAGCTGGAAGTTATTATGGCAATTTGAAATGAGTCGACTTGTATTGTAAATTTCATAGTTTATTGTTTGTATCGTTTGCCAAAAATGCAGACTTTATATGGAACGAATATTCGCGTTCCTCAATTATACCCTCTTTTCATCCATACCAGTGCCGCGGTAGATATTTTACTCACGTAACCGAGTCAAGTCGAAACTCGAGGTTCGCTTTCCATAATAATTATCATTCGCGCAATAACGGATTCTCCTCCAGATATCTACTTCCAACTGGATTCGCTTCAGGCTGGTACAATTAGAAGTCTGTATCTGCTGAAAAATAAAGTTATATAACCTTGTCCTTAGCCCCTATCAAAGCAGGCAGCTTTCCATTGCGCCCCGGGAGCAGGAAAATATTGTCGCAGTGGTACCATTTTTGCCGGCATTAATATCATGCCAAGATACAGACATGACAGAGGGGGTGTCCTAGATACTCTGTTGCTGCGCTTTTCATTTGGTTTATACTCCATGACACTATTTCGCGTAAAACAAACGAAACAATAGTGTTTGTATGATGTACATTGTCCATGTTAGTAATGTATTACAATTTTATATAACAATGTAATGTATTCTGTTTTTATTTATGGCATGCATCTGAAAGAAAATTGTTAAATCTATGTATGTATACGATACCTTCTTAACCCGTGCAGGACGGACTGATTTTGCTACAATATGATTGTATTCTCTATAGACCAAAGCCCGAATATTGTCGGGACCAGTCACGAACGGGTTAATGTACCTTTGAACCTTCCATAAACAAGCTAAATTACCAGCACAGTTGTTGTAATCCAAGGTATACTGTAAATAATCACTCGTATGTAACTTAACTACTTAGCTAGGAACGATACGATGATGCTGAAACCAATTATACAAACATCCAGATCCCGAATACGTGGTACTATGGGTAATAATACTACATCGCTTAGTGTTATCGTATTCGCATCGATACAGTAGACCTATCATTCATGCCTTGGTGGTGAACTTTTGCCCCCCTCCTCGACTGGCCTTCTCAAATACCATCATCAGCACGTCACATACGATGGTTTTAAAGGGATGGTTTAGTAATAATGTCTATCATCAGGAACAGTAAAAACATGCACGCTTTGACGGGCAGGCTCACTATAGAAACAATTTAATTTTTTGAGGATCTTCGGTATGATGACGTTCAAATATCATTATTTTCTGTCGAAAAATATAAGATAATAATAGTCTGGAAATAAGGAGTTCTAGCCCCCAAATGAGATGGTTTTGCTTGAAGGTGACGTGTTTAAAGCCCGAATACTGGTGTGTTTTCAAAACTGTCAGGGAGGGGGAGGGGGGGGGGGGGAGGGAGGAGCTGCTTACCTATTGCCCCCCCCCCCCCCCACACACACACACACTTTAACCGTCAAATGTGTGCTTTCTTGTGCAGTAATGAAATTGCATTTTTGTTATTAGAGTTTATCATTCCTGAAAAGATCGGCACACAATATCCATTTAATACGCTCTGACAATTTGCTCTTTCATGAAAAGCAAATGGTAATTCCAAAATACTCTTTCAAAGAAATATTAGGCTTCCTTTTTTATAAAACCAACATGCATGAATATGACTTTTGAACTAAGAAAAGGTATGATGTATAATTATTTTTGTTTGAGGTTATACTGTAGTGATCCAAAAATATATTCCTATAGGGTAAGGTAAAAATCTAAAAATTTGTTCAAGTAAGTTTCAATTAAAGTACATCTTTCTAAATAAAAACTGGCCAACGTCATCCCGGTTTAAGGTACTTCAATTGCTTCAGCACGGTTTTCTACTAAGAAACACATTCACACGCACAAGTCAATGTATTTGATACAGGGACAGTTTTCGGCCCCATACTCAGCTCTTTGGGCCATTAACGGTGTTTCAAATGATAGGAACGTGCGTTATACTCCGAATCTCATCCACGTTGTAGGCCTTCCTGAAATCGATCAGAATTTATTGGCCGTTTAACCTCGCCCGTACCGTGACCAATAATAAAGAGACTAAACCAAACTAATCTCAAACCCGGTAGTCAAATAAAATATACATTCCGTTTTTTAGTAGCTACAATGTTTTTTTTAATTTTTTTTATACGTGTAATAGATTTTCGTCAATAATGTAGTATGATTTTGATGTTTTAGATGACCCACGGAAATAAGTCCACATCTTTGTTAGATTTCCGGCATTAAATATATATTGTACTTCGATAATTTCTAGAGAAAAGTACAACGTTTGTTCATGTTAACTTTACATCTTTCCCCTCTTTTTGAATCATTATTGTTACTTTTATATCGAAATGCATTTATATAATTTAAAAACATAATGAAATCGCCTTTCTACGCCGCATCTTGTCACATCTTTAATGAACAATCCTTTAAGCCCTTTGCAGACAGAGCCGACTCGACCCGATTCGACTGGTTTTCATTCGGATTGGCTCAGTTTTTAGTGCCTCGCGACACACATTTTGCCAGTCGAGAGACATTCGGATGCCAGTTTGGGCCGATTCAACACGATGAATCGGCTCCGACCGACCGGGCCTGACTCTAGCCTGATTGAAACTATTCGGATCGGGTCGAGTCGGCTCTGTCTGCAGAGGGCTTTACATTCACCTAAACTGGTTTATCGTGCCACGCTAATATTACAATAAAGGTGAGGTGATATATAATCCCGTTTATACAATATCATTTCCAAATCTTTTCATTCAAGCTCTGTCAGTTTCACACCATTTGTTAACACCCAATCTCGCAATTCTATACATTATTACTTCGCTCATTTCCCCTATCTTTGGTAAGAATTCGTTATCGCGGCTCGGTAATATTACGAACAATGTGGTGATGTGGGACCTACTTCCCGCGCGCGCCAAAGCCTACCGCTCGGCAATCATTACATCTAATACCCTGCGTCCACTCCCAATCCTAAAATGTGGATTAATCTGCATTAAAGGACCTAAAGAATACAACGTACTTTGAAACTTATTCCATAGTTGATGACTTGAAACATAGGTCTGCCGAAAAAAAATCCATGAAAATAAACGCAGTAGTGATTTAAGACTAGTTTTCTGATGCCAAATCTCACTTAGCAGCCAGTTTACGCCCCACCCACATTTAGGGTCCGGAATCGGCAGCGTGATCGACATGTGATTGACAATTCATTGGCTTACGTCATGACGCGTCATCTACAGAATTTAGTTCATTAGTCCGTTCTTTAGATGACGTCACATTTTGGCGATTTAAAAGGGGCGTTCCCAGGACAATTAGATATTTACTAATTACCCCAACATTGATTGATTTCATCAGAAATGACTGCCAAATTCTTTTTCTTCGGGAAAAAATACATATAGAGAGCCGAATTGTGAAAATTAGGCCATCTAGACGCTGTAGTTCCTTTAAGTCTTGTTGTACTTCGAACCCAGCACCAAAAACCGGCTTAAAATGTTGCTAATGGGATTAAGTAACGTTGTCACAATCGAGCAATGTCATTAGGAATTGTTCAGGTTAATGTGTGCCTTACTTTTTTTACCTTATAATAGAAGCATGAAACAGATTTTAAATCCTCGGTTACTGGTATATGTAGGATTTGACATTTTGAAAACAAAATATATCTGGATACTTTCAACTGTGTACAGACCTGAGTCAGTGAGTCGGCCACGGACAATATGCATTATGTCCATTTATCGGCAGCCACACAACGTCTAATTTAAGACTAAAATTTCACAGATCAACCAGTGGACATTGCAAACGAGACCCGAAATCTAATAGTGGAGGTTATAATGCTCTGACGCCGGGCTTTAGTAACAAGTTCAGATCTGCCCCAGATTGGCCCATGAATTCGAAATGTAGTGTGAACACTGTGATAGGGTGCGAAATCAGAGTAAAAGGGGAGATAATGAATGTCGATCAAGTAACCCTAATGCCTGCAAATATTAATCTTCAGTACACGAGCCAAGGGTTCGCAAGCAGGGGGCATGCGTGTTACTGTAACCCTCTCAATTCCAGGGGTGTGAAGTTGCACCCTCTCGTGTCCTAGAATATGCATTTTGACACTAACATCGTTAAAAACGGGCGAAAGAGAGAGAGTGGGAGAGGGTAACATACATGAACAAATAAAAACAATTTAAATGGGCGATAGAAGAAATGCATTTTCAAATTTGTGAAAAGGAGAAGGTAAGGCATTTAACTGTTAGTGATAGATGGATCAAGAGAGGGGGAGAGGCAGAGAGTAAAAATGTATCTAACAATATTAAAGTCGGTGAGAGTGAATTAAAGCGCAGGACTATATTATAGTGTTAGTTAGCGCTTAAAGGAGAGAGGGAGGGAAAGGGTATGTCCCAAATAGCAAAAACAAAAAAAAAAGTGAAATTTTCGTACGACTTTTCTTTTAGTGGGTTAACGGTTTAGCGTTTTGGTGTAAGAGTGAGAAGGGCATAGGAAACGTACAAAAGAAAGAGAGAAAGAAAGCGCATGAATATATACAGTGTTAGTGAGCGATTAAAGGAGAGAGGGAGGGAAAGGGCGGGTATTTCCCAAATGGCCCAAAATGAAATTTTAGTAAGACTTATCTTCCAGTGGGTTAACGGTTAAATGTGCCGGAGTGAGAGTGAGAAGGGCATATCGGAATTATTGAGAGACGAACAAAATTGGAGTAAGACTATTATGAAGAGCTTAATTCCAAAAGGTACTAAATCCACTTTGTCAACTTGTAATTAGCGCAGGTTTCTTTGTCCAAGTTTGTTCACATGCCTATGGGAATATGAAAATTGAACGTTCCATATTTAGATTTTTGTGTAATTTGTCCTAAAATGTAGAATACTTGATATCTCGGTAGCTTATCGTTAACTAAATTGTTTATGGAAGGTGGATTTAGAGCCTTTTGGAACTAACCTCATCATATGACGTGTAATCCGATGATGAGTTGCCGAGAGGTAAAATAAAGCGCGGGAGAATTATGATGGCAGCTCGTGCGTCGTCCCTTTAGAGGATAGATCAGTTCTCCGGATATCAATACAAATAAAAAATAAAATATAAAAAGGTCATAAGATTGTAGCCTTTTAGATATCGGTTGAGAAAATCAAAGAGGTCCATAATTGTAGTCCTTTAGATTTCGGTGAGAAAAATCAAATACATTAGGTCCATGATTGAACCATTTGTCAGAGCTTATCCGATCGTTGGCTTCAGGCAGTATCATGCAATTTTGAACTCAAGGATGTCCAATACAATTTTAAGTTTGAATGTGTGAACTTTTTTCTTAGCATATTTAATTTATGGAATATAAACTCAAATAAAACGGTACGAGAAAATGAAGAAAATTTTGGGAATGTTTTGAAGGAAACAAATGATCATAAGGAATGATACGTGATATAAAGGGAAATATTGGAGCAAGAGTATCGGAAGAGTTAATGGCTTCGACCCGATACTACCTTGGACTTTGCGAAATAATACAAGATTGACGTTTGTTCAACTGACTCGCAGGAGATGATCAACGTATTATGTTTTTACCAACTAATTTATTTAAAATTAAAAAGTAAAACTATTACCAGAAGTTTTAGTTTAAATACAAGTTAATTATTCAGTTTAATATTGGTTGTATACTGTAGTAAAATAATAATACTAAGATGATTCGACAGTGTGGTAAAACAGGGAAGTAATCGGAATACGACTTTTAACACGTATGCATTGCGGCTGTGTGGAAACGTGATACTTGTTTACATGGTTTAGGGATATCAATTAACCGTATATTCGTGCTTTATTTAAGACTCGACTGGCCAATAGTTAATCATACAAACACAGATATTACGCATGTCCCAACACCATTCAAAGTCGCCCCCTCAATGCCCTTGGCATGCAGAAACACATATATTACATACATGTAGAAAACCCTTGCAGGTTTAACCTAGATTTCCCTCGATCTAACAAGATTTGAGCGAGCTTCATGTTGGATTATGAGGATCATTACTTCTCAAAGTCCTATAACTCGTATGGCGCGCGTTAAGTGTCAATACAACTAAAATCTGAACGGTAACGAATGATGTTGATCGATGTTAGTGAAAGGATCGATCGATCATAGAATCATTAAACTTCGATGTGAATCGATAGAAGCAGTGAGTGTCAATAATCGATATCTCTAAAATCTGAAATATAAACAAATGATGTTGATCGATGTGAGTTATGACATAAATCGATCGTAGTACCGATATACTTCAATGTGAATCGATATAAGTAAATCATACATCGATCCTAGCATGGCTAGTGAAAATCTGAACAATTTCATCTGAATTATTTGAATAATATTGATCGATCGAATTAAAACATTCATCAATCGACGTGCCAATTTACTTTGATGTGAATTATTTTGAATAGTATCGATCGATGTGAGTAAACATATATATCGTTCTTAGTGCCAAGACACTTTGATATGTATTGAGTTGAATACGACCGATCGATTGATGTGAGTAAATTAATATCTGGCGATATTTTACAACCTCGAGCGTTGTGGTCTATTTATCAATCAGATAGGTATGGTTCTATTTGGTTGTTATAAAGCTACGCAAAGAAATGATATTCTATTTGTAAATATTTCAATGTATATATTCCAGTCACATTGATTGATGACCTAAAAGGAATATTTTGCCTAGATTTACATATTATTACAATCGATCATAGTGCCCCCCCCCCCAAAAAAAAATGACATCATGAAAACATCCCACACTTATACACAAATTGGATTTTGAATAACACATATCGAATTAACTTACATGTATGTATATTAGATCTCAGATAAATGACACAATATGCACCTCATAGTAATGCGTCTGGCTAGACAGTCTTGATACGTGCGATGCCACTGACACGGTTTGGCTATAAAGGAATGGTACAATTACGTTTCTGGTCGTGTTCCTTGCACTCGATTCTGTTGTTGTTGAAGGAAACGAATTTGGAAGGCAGATTATAATATAGAATAATGAAGTAAATATGAAGTTAGAAGTGACTTCATGTTATATATTATAGAAAAACGATATTAAGATGAAATTTCTAATAGAAATGTTCATTTTTCAATATATTGTTATACTAGTAGTGTATCTTGAGCGCTGTAACAACCATAACCACTGCAGCAACGGGTAGGAATGCCTGCGGGGGCTAAATGTACAAAGGTTGCCTCAGTCAGTAACATTTCCCCACATTTTGTTTTAGTTTTATTAATTTTAAATGGAGGGGAGGTTTATTAGCATGCCATGTAATGTTTTATTGAAATAGTGATTAGATAGAGAGATAATTAACAACTATTTTGTTCATTTTTGAATAGAGAGGAAAATAAATTAACGGCTGGTTCAAAATGATCGAATATTTGTGATTTCTGAACCGATTTTGATCAAATAAAGTTTATTCTGTCATTAAAATTGTATGCTCTTTCAGATTTGACACTCAGTTTTTCATTATCTCACAACAAAATTATGTTGTGTAGCGCCCTCTATACCAAAACTCAATTATCCCTTTATTGCCCATAGTCTCCGAATTCGGATACTTCACGCGAACGATCGAGATAAAATCAGACATTGATTTTGTCTGCTTTCACTTGGTAAACGTTATTCTTTTTCTATTAAAATCTCATATTATCATTCTCAAGAATCGTACAATGAAATTTGAAATGATTGAAGTATTGATTATTACTTTTGGGAACAATATTCATAACGTTAATTGATGACTTTAAGTTTCACTTCTTCTTCTTCTTGACCCCTTGTGTCGGAAGGTTGACGAACCCATTTCACCCCTCCTGTCGTTTCTACTTACACAATACTTGGAGAGCGATCCATTCCGGTACATTGTCATTCATATTCTTCAGCCCACGTGTTTAGGCTAGTCGCAAGGCGGAAATAATTTAGTATCCATCTTCCCATAACGCTGCATCCCAAAATATTGCGATCTTAGAGTTTGAAAGCCTGTTGAACAGGAGAGAATTACTTCCTCCGGAAAGGGGGATGAAAGTGATCGTCCACTTTTCTTGGTCTTTTTGAGAAAAAAAAGCTAAGATATTGATAATTGTATCATACTAAAAAATAATACAAGCTTAGAAGTGAGACTGTACCATGACGTGTCCTCACAGTCGTTCCTTCTAGAGAAGGCAAGATGACGAAGAAGGTGTAGTACGAAATACGCCAGACCGTCTTGGGCGCTCCTCCTATTTTCTCCTTTCCTCCCACCCACAGTTGACATCCCTCTGTCCCATTGTCACGGCTTGGGGGGGGGGGGGGGGGTGCTGAAGGAGGCATTGCCTTGTGGGTGGAGTGCTAGTTCCTGTCATGCGTGTGTGCAGAAAAGAAATGTAGAAAAATGTAGAGGACGGCCATCTTTATCTCATGTTTTTTTTTCTTTTTCGTTTACGCTGACCGACCAATCAATGGGATCCCTTTCCCACCCCTGCTCCATCCCCGTATTGGTATTAACACCGACTACTGCGCCATTAATCACCCCTCCCCCTCCTCCCAGATGTCAGTTACCAGCCCTTGAAAAGAAAGGGCTGAAACTGCTGGCGTGACAAAGAAATAATCGAAGATATTAATTAACGCCTTTACTTTGCTCATGGTAACCCCCTTTATGGAAATCATTACCACTGCCCCCCCCCCCCCCCCCCCCCCCCCCCCCCCCCTCGCTCTGCAACTGGTCTATCCGTTCTCTCTCCAGCTGCTCTCCCTGAACTAAAACATGGCTGAAATGAATGGCGGAACACGCCCAGTCCATCAGTATAATGTATAAGCACCACTCTTTATTACGACGCCGCTATTTGCCTGTCCCCTCTATATCCTCGTCTAGGCAAACCCTGCCTACGCCATTTTCCATATACTGTAGTTGCTAGTCAGCCCCTCAAATGAAAATGGCTGACATTATTGGCATGACAGGCATATTCCATGCCACGGGAGAGTGATGGTGGGGGTGGGTGATGTCAGTCGGCCCAGTCTTCTTGACATTTTGCATTAATTTTCTGTTCTCCTTTTCTTGGAAGGAAGAAGGGACCCAGCTGAGCGATGAATCAGTCGTATATAGTGTATGGACCCCTTTAAAGATCATTAAGCGTGGGGATGCTACACCGCGGGTCGCCATTTAAAATTTGATCTAGGCTAGTTTGTGCGCACTGCCTATAAACTGCGAGCCAATGTGTAGTACGCACCGTGCGCAAGGCGGTCACAAGATGGCACCGCGCGTCTGATTTACGAACCCGAACTACCTTTAAAAAGCCCACCACACGCTACATGATCCGGTTCCGAGCCGAGGAACAACTGCAGGATCCGAACTACCTTTAAAAAGCCCACCGCACGCTACATGATCCGGTTCCGAGCCAAGGAACAACTGCAGGATCCAAACTAAAGCAAGATGTGTGTATTCAAACCATGGGATACAGTTCAGACAATCATGTAGCCGTTTGTCAGATCGGATATTGGTGCACGCATCCACCCCTGGTTATGCGACCAAATTAAAATAGCATCAATGAATGCTTACACATTCATTATAATACTTATGGCAAACATTGATGCCTTTAAGAACACGTGAATAATTCCGTCTCATGCACGTTTCAAAGCACCCCTCCTCCCACGCCCCCCCCCCCCCCCCCCCAGCCCATGTTTTTCGATTTCTCGCTTCTTAAATAATGGAATATACGTCGATCTGTACAGCTGCGATTCATCAGACATGTTTTAAGAGTAAATAGAGAGCCAGCGCGATTACATTCGTCTTTGCATTGTTAAAAGAAGCTCGATTGATTTTGACCAATGATGGGCTGTCGTGGCGGGCTTGTTTACGTTATGAATTACCATTCATCCTCGTTAACTCACATGGGTTAACCATGTGGGTACTTGTTTCTTTTGGGTTCACCATAATACCAAGCTCCTTGAAAATACTTTTTGATATTTTCTCAGTATCAAGGAATTCCCAAGACTCTTTTGTATGATTAATCGCGCAATGACACCAAAAATGCCCGGAACTTCTTATTTCCTTCCCTTTTTTTTAAATGTCTTAATATTGTTAAGACTGTTATTAGAATTAATTGCACCTCGCTATTATTGCTATATTTTTTTACACATCGCCTACAACCCTACGATGCTTTACGATACCTGAGACGCATTTGGTCATAATTATGATTCTATGATTTATTAACGCTCAGATATTGAGTAACAAACGCCCTAGTTTGTTAAATTTGTGCCGACCTTTTTGTTCTACTTTAGCTTGCAAGTCAGTCATATCAATAAGAGCTGTGGCGATGAT
The DNA here is from genome assembly GCA_037951105.1 of Echinarachnius parma. NCBI lineage: Eukaryota > Metazoa > Echinodermata > Echinoidea > Clypeasteroida > Echinarachniidae > Echinarachnius > Echinarachnius parma. Next base: position 96,192 of record JBAMJV010000888.1, on the reverse strand, counting down.
AAATTTAACTCTGACGTGCCATTCAAACGCGCGAGTCAATTATATGTGGAATCTTTTTTGGCATTTTCCCAAAGTCTTGCCCTTTTTCTCTCATTCATTATTAATTTAATTTACAAGACAATCATACTCTGTAAATCTTAAAATTATTATTTTATCGTAATCTTATTTAGCATGTAAGTTCAAGATGATATTTGTTAATTATAGAGAACATTTTGTTGAATCGTTTATTCACCAAGTTTCAAACTGTGTCTTGCTGTGCTTTTGTAATTATTATTTCCATAAAATAATTATTTATTCCTAGAACTTTAGAAGGCGGTTGGCGAGGAATACCTAGAATCTATCGAATTCGTATATTTGAAATATTCTATAAATCACTTTACTTTGAAACATTAACATGGACGATTCTAAACAAACATTTTCTAGAGTGCCAATGACAGGAAGTAACCCGCATGCCCTTTAGAGAAATAGCATACACTCAGTTCCAGAAGGAACAATTTATTTCGTTACCAAATGTTTCCTTCTCGGCAATGTGTCTCAAGAAACAGGTGCTAATTCGAAATGCAACGTGTAAATCTCAAAATGTCAGTTTCATAATCATCCTAACAGGACTAGTGAGTTGTATTGTATAAAAGTTGACATTTGTTATCTCCTTGCAATTTTCTTTCAGAGAAAGACGGGCACATTGACTCGTGTATGGTCTACTTGTGTTCTAGATGACCTCAATAATCGTTCTAGCCGCTAGCCTTCCTACTTTACTCCTCGCAGATGACAACTAATCCGAATTAATTACGCGGGCGAAATGCTCGTGACAGGTGTGCGCATGCGCAGTTAAATAGCCGTGCATGCAATGCGTAGCAACCGGTGACTACATACACTAGGGGGAATTACAAAACTGTACCAAATAAGTCTTGTGGGGATCATGTCATGTAGGCGCGGGTATATAACTAATTAATTTTCTTGATCGCTTACGATAGTATTTGTTTTTCTTTTCTCATCGTCATTGCAGGAAGAGAAGCTGGGGTACCGAACTGGAGAGTTTGTGGCACTGTTTGTTCGCGGTTTTGAAGAGGATCAAAAGCTGAACAAATCCAGAGCTTGGAAGTTAAGCACATGCTGAGTAAATAACAGGACCGAGATACACTGGATGAAGATAATTGCTGAAATTAACTCTGTGCAATCTGTTTCGAATTTAGTCGCTAATTACCTCGTGATTTGTCATCATGGCTGTAGACACCTAGTTGGCGTTATTTGAATGAGAGGATTGCGATTGAGCATTAGGCAGTCTTTGGGGATCTGAAACTTGATTTGTTGCGCCAATATACACTGCCAATTGGAGGTAAAACAGCACGCGTGTGTGATTGAAGGAGAGAAACAATGAACAACATTCCTTGCGGAAAAGTATGATTAAGTACGCATTGTCTAACGGACACTACGCGCAAGCCAGAATGACGTACGCAGAAGGCAATATGGACTCCGCAGCACCCGCCGCCGTTGACGCGGCTGGTGCAATGGCGGCATCCGCAATGGCGTCAGATTACAGCAGTGTCGTCATGGCTGCCAATGGTAGCATGATGAACGCTTCGGACTTTTCCTCCTACGACTCAGGGTCGTACTCGGCGTCGTCCGAGTACATCGGCGGACAGTGCCTAGTGGACTACGCCGTGTCGGAGGGCGTCAAGGTATTCCTCACCGTGTCTTTCGTCCTCACCATCGTCGTGTGCGGGGTGGGCAACTCGCTGCTCTGCTTCCTCATCGTGCGGCATCGGCGCCTCCGAAGCGTCACGAACTTACTGATCGCAAACCTGGCCGGTTCCGACGCCATGGTGGCGCTGTTTTGCGCGCCGCTGACGCTGCATTTCTATCTGGTGGGGGATTGGACCATGCCCCATCTGCTGTGCCCCATCGTGGGGACCATCAAGAGTGTGTCCCTCTACGTGTCGGTCAACACACTGCTGGTCATTGCCATCGACAGGTAAGACATGAAATTAACCCATTACATACGGCTTCGAGAACCCGGTATGTCCTGTATTAAGACTAAGCGGTTTACACAAATCTTGTAGGGAACTGGTTAAATTATTACCTACGGCTACAGGAACCCGGTGTGTCCTGAATTAAGACTATAAGGGTTTGCAAAATCCAGTTGGGAACGAGTTTACAAAATATGCAATGCAGAAAATAACGATATCGCTTGCTGTGAAAATAGACGGCACTTTCATGAATTGTGTTGCCACTACTTTATGAATAATTATGTAATAACAGTAGCGTAGTGTTGTTCGGTTTATAGGGGACACATGCATTTTGGGGGTACACTCTTTATTTTTCTTAACTCGTATGTTTTGTATTGTTTTGTCAAATTGTTGGGGCACATACCCCCATGCTCCCAGGCTACGCCATTGTGTAAAAAACATCAACACATCAACATGTATTAGTATCAGATGCTAGTTCTATGCCTCGTTAGAGAAAGAGTTGCAATCGAATTGCAAGTCAGAATATACGCCTTTGAACCAATTTGAACCAAACTTTACAATCATAGACTGGACAGTAACAAAGTACATTTTGTAGAATAATGATCCTACAAGCATATATATATCTACTGGGCTAATCGTCCTTGTCCATACATTGTTCTTCCTGTGTTCATATCTCATGAAGATAAGCCCAACTCATCTATCTCTCTCTATATGATTATATATATGATTATATATGATTATGTATGATTATATATATGATTATCTCTCTCTATATGATTATGTGGTTAACATAATTTAGCTATATTTGGACGTTGATATATGATTTTTAAACCATCTTCGTATACGTTTATTGTTATTTATGTTCCGTAATGCTGCATCTTCTGGGGCAGTGTGTGAGGGCTCACATGCCCTAGGGCAACAGTAATGTACTTTACTTTTGTGAACCCTGGCCCACATACTGCTCCTCACTACTTTCTTTTGTCTATTTTCTTCAGTTTTGTAACTTGCATTTTTGTATTTTGTGCATACATGTTAATATTTGTGTTGTATTTAACATAGTATTATGCTTTTTGGTCGAATAAATAATAATGATAATAATAATAATGTATATCTTAAATGTCTGTGGCGTTGCGCTCTCATTCCCGATCACGGGAAAACTGTTCGATGTGTCAATCACGTTAAATTGAAAAGATTCAGAGCGCAAGCGATTACTGTATACAGAATACTATGCGCGCACGCACGGCGTCGCGCTTGGCCACTTGTTATCGCATATTACACATTTCGAACTCAGTAACGTGTAAATGACATGTAAGCAAACTTTCATATCCGCGATGGGGAATTTACATCAAACACAATAAAACAATTACGTGTATTAACATATTCACCATTTAAACCTAGTCTAATATGAATTAAGTTTAAAGCGATTACACTAATCTCGTAGCGAACGGGTTAACGACACACACACGAGCGTATTTTAAAAAAAAGGGACTCAATCAGAGCGCGTTGATCTTGATCAACGAACTCGATCTAGACGAAATAATATAGGGCGCCACCTGAATTGAGCAGAAACTAATTCTAAAGATGATCTATAACCATCGTAGTTAGGCGGCTAAGGGTAACAATTGTGCACTTTTTGAAAGAAACATGAAAGTCCTACCATATAATCTTCATTATATGTGAATTATTTTCCCTCGTGGAAGTTTGCTCAATTTGACCCCAAGTGACCTTTAGAGGTCATGACCTTGTTACCGCCTTATATTGCCGCTTTGAGGCATCATTCTTAACGCTTCTCCTATATTTCGTTTTAAATATGATTGTAGCAGCTAGCCTCGCATCCGTGGGGTGACAATGATCTGATAAAGATGTTGGGGTCATGGGGTTAAAGGTTATGGAGCTCATTATCTATGCACAATCAATGTAATTGAAGTAAGTAAATAGTCCTTTAGACGGATCTATACTTGTGTATTAGACCTGGAGACGTTCTTTAGTCTAACGTTTTTTATTGATTCATATTCTAGAAGGTTTAAGAAGAAATTTGAGCTTTGTTCCCACCTTTTAAAGTTAATTAGCTAATTTGCATATTTGTGTAATAAGTTCAGGGGTCATTTTCTATCTAGGAATAGTAGAATATTGATAAAAACAAGTATTCTAGGGTATTTTGGGGCAAGGATTCCATTTCTGGTGCTCGTTTGTAAGTGCCATATGGGAAACATCCCAAAATCCAAGATGGCTGCCTCAAATTTGCATATTTATGAATATTTTTGATTTTCAGTGGCTACAGCCCCTTATAAGCAATAATTCCAGATTATTATTTGTCAGTTATGTTCGAAGTATGTATTTAAGCTATCAAAGATTAGTTGCCATCATGGCAACCTCTAGCAATGCATATTATTTGCATAATTAGGTATTTTATATAATTTGCATATTCCCCCAAATCAAGTATATTAGGAGCCCGGACAGTAAACATGACAAGTAATACCACTTTTCCAAGGTTTTCGGGGGCAACAGATCCATTTTTGATACTTACTTCCTTGTTTAACCATGGCAACCATCTCAAATCCAAGATGGCTGCTCCCCAAATTACACATGTTATGATACACGACTATATTATTTCGGTTATATTAGATCGATATTATAATGTTTGGATTTTTAATTATTGGAATAAGCAACTAGAATACTTGAATCATGATGTAGTTATTTGCTTACAGTAAACAAATCATACTTTTATAAAATAAATGCCATTAAAGAGGCAAATAGCATTTTTCCTTTAAAATTACAAAGGTTGCCCTCTTGGATGTATGTGGGTTGCCAAGGTGATACGTCAAACTAAGTATCATGGATGGATTTGTTTCCCCCTTAAACCTTGAAAAAGTGGTATTCCTTGTCATTTTTACTTCCTTCGATTTGGGGGAATATGCAAATTAGGTAAAATACCTAATTATGCTAATTGTATGCATTGCTAGAGGTTGCCGAGGTGGCAACCAAGCTAAATTATCTTTAACACGCATTTAGAACATAATTGAGGAAAATCGTCTGTAATTATGATTTATAAGAGGCTGTAGCCACAGAAAATCATTAATATTCATGAATATGCAAATTAGGGGCAGCCATCTTGGATTTCAGGGTGTTGCCCATATGGCACTTACAAACGAGCACCAGAAATGGAATCCTTGCCCCAAAATACCCTAGAATACTTGTTTGTTATCAATGTTGTACAATTCCTAGCTAGAAAATGACCCCTGACATTATTTCACAAATATGCAAATTAGCTAATTTAGTTTATAATGCTTTAAAAAGAGTTGCCCAATGTTGCCATGGTGGCAACAAAGCTAAAATATATTCCTAACCCTTCTAGAATATGAATCAATAAAAAATGTTGAACTAAAGAACGATAAGTAAACTTTAGACACATGTGAAAAGTGAAGGGGAGGGGGGTCCCACTCCTTTGCATTTACCCTATACAATTACCCCATAACATAATCATATATTATATAATAATGGACAATGTGATTTTCAGGTCACTTTTAACCCATTAACATATTAAGGAAAGAATCAAGTCATGTTAGATACCCATACAATGGTGTAATAACGCACTTTGCACCCCCTTTCTTTCAAGACCCTGTCCCGCCCCTCATGGTCATAATTAGCAAACTTCCACGGGGGAAATTAAACGTTATGATAATATGAACTATCTGTGAAAAATTCACATTTCTTTCATTTTGTGCACAATTGTTATGATTCCAGGCCCTTAGCTGCCTAACTATCGGGTGGGGTTCTGACGTTGAACGTTGTGATCTAGATTATCATCTCATGAGATAATATCAGAATTATGATTATTACGCTCCAAGCTATCCGTTTAGTTTGTCATTCATGTTTTCTTTAATTTGCCCGTCAGATTTTCTCGACCCAGTATGACAGGTAAGCAGTAGTAATTGTGATACATCAAAGTATGTGTCAAACCTCACACAATTTGTGTTTAAAACGGATGAAGAAAAAAAACACACACCGTAGGGTTTATTGATTTTTTTCTCTCTCAGTTCTTCTTCATAATGTGACATCTTCGATTATTAATTCAAATATATTAGAGAAACTGGCCAGAAATATAAAATATAAATGAAAAAGAGCAAGGAAAATGGGATTCATCCCGGAGGAATCCCTTTTCTTTGCTCTGTTTTTGTTTTATTTTTGTATTTTTGTATTTTTTTTTAATGTTCAATTATTGTTACACTATACATTTGACATTCCCCCTGCATGAAAGAGTTGTGATCGAGACGATTAAACTGAAATGATTTGTTAGTTAATTCTTTTAACTATTAAGATATTAAACTCAATGGTTAAGCGAACAAGAGTCTTGATCATTATGACGTTCGGAAAAAGGGTTCTAGACTAAATGTATGATTTCATATCGTATTCCTTCTTTTAAAAACAAATCTACAGTGACACTAAAACGTGCCTCTACACTATAAAAGGTACAAATAGATTACATTTTGCATAACCTCTTATGCGATATATTTAGTTTTTAGTACATTTTAATGTATTTAAATGTGTTGCCCTTTTCTCTTAGGCGAACCCCTTTTCCCGTAAGTGCACTTTGTTTATCCAAAATTTAAACAAACCGATAGCGCTTGGCTGGAACCTTTTACTGTCAGTGAAAATTTTGAATTATTAAAGGTCCTACCAGGATTCGCACACTAAATTGTTTAAAGTGATCTAGTAACTTTGTTGACATGTGCAAAAAGTGATGAATAGTTGATGCAATGTAAATTGTTGTTATCTGATATGTCCACAGGGTATTGTGTGAAAATTTCAAGTCAAATGGACGTTGCATGGCCGAAGAATGAGCAAAAATGTAATGTGATATTCACTAACTCACTGCACTCACTTTGTACACGGTTTTAAAAATCCAACGGATAATTTATTACCTGAACACTTCAATCGTACATATCTTTGTAACGAAAGGGAAATTTGAAAAACCGAAACCTGTCCCATGATTTTATTCAAATTTGATTTTGAGGATTTGGACAATGTTACTAAGTCACTTTAAACCCCATTGAAAGATTATGATACTTACTAAGGGATGCAATTCATATCTCGCAGGCCCCGCGGTATGAATCCATCATTCGTTCAAAAAGTCAATCATTCATGTTTGAATTTTCCTTCTATTAACCATGTTGTTTGACAAGTTGTTTGACGAGATGTTCATTTAAGCCAGGTACTACAAGAACATGCATGGTATTCAAGGGTTATGGGGATTACAATATATCGTATATCGTATAGTCAAGGGGTTAAATAATTATTGCTCGCTTAAATGGTGTTGGATTTTCATTTTAAATTATGCAGCATATTCTTCTAATATTTCTCAACAATTAATATTAACCATAATCTCGATATCTAGAGCGAAACTTTGAGACAATTTTGATATTGACTTCAAACCCTGACATACACTTATAATTTAGTAACTTTGTCTGCGTCGAACAAAATTATTCGCAAAACTGTCGGTAGTTCAACTTTTCCACTTGTTTTAAGATATTTTATGATGTAATATAATATATCATATAAATTATACCGCAAATAACACTTAACATTTTCACTCATTACTTTGCAATTTTACATTAATTTCACGTTACGTAAAACGTTCACACACTACTAAGTTACGAATGCTTCTTTTTTCATACCCTAATGCGTCGGGATAGGTTTAATATGTATTTGGAATATGTCGCGTTCGCAAATTCTTCAATGTAATCAACTGTTCAAAATATGTATTACTTGATTGTGATCTTATTGCGTCCTTTTGACGTTGTTGCTTTTTATCATGAGAGTTGTTAAAAGTTCACGTCTATTATTATTTGCTTTAAAATATTCAAACATTTCTGCATGTAGTACATTTTAAAAATAGTTCTTCTATTCAAAGAACATCTAACTTTAGGTAATGGAAATATTTCAACTAAACTATCATGTCGGTGTCAAAAATTATCTACCTACGATATGTTAATTAAATCGATCGAGAAATCAAGACAGAGCATAGCGGGTCTGAAAAGAATTCGAAAAAAAGTGGCGCTGATATTTGAAGTTCACATGTGTTTTTCTTATCACCGGTATCTAGTGTATACTACCAGATTATTCAGAAAAAAGAGACGCTGATTAAACATATCCCCCTCACTAAAGTAGTGACATAAACAGGATTATTGCAGAGAAAGGGGCTTGTCTGGGGAATATGACCTTACATTTTATTAATGTATTTTTATTTATTTTTTTTGCGGTGGGAGGGGGGGGGGGGGGGGGGGGGGTGTCGAAGAAAGCCAGTTCCAACATAATGTGCATATTCTCTTCTTTTTTTTTCTTCTTCTTTCTTCCTTGTTCATATTATATTTTCTTGTCAACATTTTTAGTATTAGAACAATGTTCTGTTCGTTTCAATTATGATAAAACAGCACAATTACCCCCGGAAACCAAATATTTTGCTTCTTTTTGGTTCCCCCATATTTCACGTCATGTTACAAAATCATTGATTGATTATGTAATATATATTGTTTATTAGTCGTCTGTATATCTTATATTTTATTTTATTAATATACAGTATATATTGTTTGTTTGTATATTTACTTGTTCAAAAATTATAATTTGTGTAATATGGAAATTAATTCAAATTCAAATTCAAATATTATTTGCCCCTTTATCCCTCCACAATGGTTGGTCGTTAATGGTTAAGAATCCCTATGTAGGTGGGAGAGGAAGAGGAGGGGGGGGGGGGGTTAAGTGCCCCCTCTACTCCTTTAGCTGGACCAATTCACTGAAGCGGATTGAAACCAATGTGATATACAGTATATAGCTGCAAATGCAATTATGATTATGTAAGTGAATGCAATAAGCAGATTGTGTAGAATAGATGTAGACCGAATGTATCGCACTTTTAATCGTTATACCAGTCGTTACTTAGTATAGAGATACAAATCTTAACTCCGATTGTATAATATGAACCCTATATAGTTGCACGCCATGCATGTAGCTTAATAAATGTGCACTTTGAACACGAATTCCATCTTAGTTTGAGCTATCATAACTATGGACTGAACTTTTTAAATACAAAATATAACCAGCGGATAACCTATGCTAGGATTTGAATGCGTGAGTTCAAATATATAAGCATATCTGTGCTCTTAAAACAAATGCAAATCGTACACAGTTGTAAATCCTCTACCGTATAATGCATACCAAATCGAATATAAACCCACACTATATAGCATGTATAGGCATTTGTGCTACTGCTATACGTTATATAATGCATACTTCTAAACATTTGACCTAGGTTTATAGGTGGTATATCAATTTCGCGCTCGCATTCGACTCGTGTTTACGACATAGGGTGATGATTATTGAAATCAAATATTGGCCTATCATATCGGATCATCTGGTTTCGGCATCTCGAGTGCATAGATCTAGTTGTCAGCCATTCACTGGCGCAGCTAAGTGAAGGAGGCAAACGGGGATGAGAATAATAGTAATACTTATTAATAATACGTTATTGATATATATTATGTATGAAAACACACACACGACAGATGGCGAGTTCTTAATACGTGATTAAATGAAGAAAAAACTACAAAAACACACACAAACAAACAAATCGAAAAAACAACAACAAACAAACAAACAAACAAACAAACAAACAAACAAACAAACAAACAAACACATATTATACACCCTATGTATGGCAGAGCAGCAAATGATGATTAAGTGCTTTGCTGAATGACAAACGTGACGTTGAGGTATCGAACCAACGATCTTCTCATTGAATATCAACAGATTCTAGTCAGGGGATGGACAGGAGAGCGGGAGCAAAATTGTATAAAGGAAGACTGTACAGTCATGAAATTGTTGTGTTGCTTTTATTAGTTCGGGCTGTGCCCTCATGAAAGAAAAAACACAACAAACAACTTTCACTCTGCCCCCCCCCCCCCCCACCCCCCTCCGCATCCTTCTCCATCCTTTTCAATCACTGAATACGCCCCTGCAGCCATAACCATTATACCCCACAGCCAAGTCTCTGTTACTCAATATATATTTCTAGCGGTACATCCAGAGATGAAATGATTCATTACGGAGGGGAGGGGGCAATGTGGATGTTCTCGTATATTATAGGCTACAATTTACTTCCTGCATTAGTCCGTACGATATTGTTTTAACCGTACGTTTATTTTTTGGAGTTCTTTACTGGGCCGACAGAGGGGGGCGGGGTCATATGCCGGATCCACCCTGTGCTGGTTTACCCTGGTTAGCTCCTGGTTTTCCGAACATGGAAGCTATAATTATGGCCCTCAGGCCCTGCTGAGTTCATAACATTCGTCATAATTCCGAGAAATAATGTCAATAACGCATTGTAAATTAAATATATGTAAAATAATATAGAAAATACAAACGAAACTTTGGAATACTGGTTTCTTTAAATATGATATGACAGAGTGCATGGTAACTTTGTTTCGTCTGAAAAATGTTATAATAAAACAAATCCATTATATGCATTATCTCTGTACATTTCTATTTATATGTTTGAATATATATGTGAATGACTCAAAGTTAAAAGGGAAAAGGATATAATATAACATAACGAAAGTAAACCCTACAATTTTAAAGTAAATAGAAAGATGCACAAAATAGAACATAGGCACTTTGCTTTATAAAATGACAATACAAAACGTATTTGCAGATTGAAGTTATCTAGCAAGCGAGTGCATGAGTAGATAGATAGTGATATAAAATAATGGTATCTATATATGCAACTTCCGTTAGTTTATCTTATGTACTTTACACGACGGAAATAGAGTAACGTTACCGCAATTACTACAATCAATAAAACTCGAGAGCATTTCCAGCTTTCAATCTTACGAAATCCATTGTCTTTATCAGCCCTAGATAGTTGGTGGTGCTTTTAAGCGAGCGCCATTCATTTTGGGTACTATACCTTTTCGGATATGCTGCGGGAGGGAAGATTCTGGAATAAAAGGCAATAAAACTGACTGGATCAAAATGAAATGATACTAAAAGGATGAAGATGATAACGAAAATGGCTAAAATGATGGTATAAAAGGAAGGCCATTGTCTGACAAGTCAATCCTACGCTTGCGGATAAAAAAGAAGGTCCTCCTAAAAGGGTTCTCTTTCTTGTTATAACGTACATGTATATTAGGAATCGTTACAATATTCGCTTCAAATGGCGGTTAAAATTCCCCCACATTAAGTTGATGTGTATGGTAAGAGGGGTAGAGTGGGGAGCACTTTGCATGATATGTCTTTTATCACATAGTCACTTTGCACTTATTTTGTGCTTGCTATATTTGAAAGATTGACAAGAATGATACGTAGATATAAGATACATGTCATTTATCACATTAAGTGACTTTGCACTTATTGTGTGCTTGCTATGATATAAATAATAGTTGAAAGATTGACAAGTATGATATACGCAGAGGAATAAGACACAGATGAGGTTGATATGCCATTTTCTATATATTTCTGCTACTTACTTGCAATTTATGTGTATAATTATAGCTGGGTATGTTCATACTTTTTGTTTGCAGTTTGCCATTCAAAACATACAATTAAAAACAAAGAGTATTGAATGAATCTCATGAGATCATAGTTCATCAATAACCATATGAAAACGAAGAAGATGTGGTTTTATCATTACTCCCTCGTTTGAAGGGTTTATGTTCACTTGGTCTAATCTCAGTTGGTCTACTTCCCATTTGGTCTACTACCTGATGCCTCCAAAACCCTAACCCTAACCCTAACCCTTACCCTAACCCTAACCCTAGTCCACAACCCTAACCCTAATCATAATCCATAATAATAATCATAATTAAGCCGCCAGATTCATAACTTTCTAGTAGACCAAATGGGAATAGACCAAATGGTTGTAGACCAAGTGGCAATTTACCGTTTGAAGTAATTACAAGAAGAAAACTGATGGGATAATAGTTTTGAAAACATGTAGCGATGACGAAAAAAGAAATCTTTTTGTATTGGTTATTATATAAACGTTATCATTATTATTAACCATATCTTTTATAAATTTATTTATAAAGCATAAAGCATATACCCACACTTCGTGACTTCAGCCGTGTAAGGGTGCGGTTTTATCACCAAACTTTCTAATATTGTTAGACGTGATGGAACTATTAAAATGTAGCGATACTAGACCACATATTCATACTAATGATTCAACTATTGTATTTTTGTTTTTTGGTCCTTAGTTCATTCTTAAACAACGTAAAACAAACAAACAAATTATCTTAATGAAACATTCCATTGAAAGGCACTTTCCCTGCATGCATGCCGGAAGTTCGTGACATCACTAATACAGATCAAAGTTATGGTTTAATAATCACTCCCGCGCTAGCGATATAACAAGAAGTGATAGAAAGTGTGTTCTCCTCATTATTCCTACCAAACGCGTACTCGTCGCGAACTTAAAATACATAATTACATGAAATACAAAGTAGCAGCACGTGCATGAAGGTCGAATGAATAATTGGTTACAATAAATCTTGGAATTTCGTCAGGAAAGGGTGTCGCTTTTATGACTGGGGTTATGCTTATCAGAAGGAAAAAAAGTACAATTATTTATACATTATACAAAAAACTAAAGCAATTCGGTAAAGTTGCCTGTTCTTCATACTGAATTTCCATGTAATATCAGAAAAGCATTTACTCGCGAAAGGTTAGCGGGTGAATCTCTTCGCGCGACCGGAAGAAATAAGATTAACTATCACATTGTTCCCATGAAGTTACAGCCTGTTACACTTTTCTTCTTTTATTGTTTCCCCTCCACATAACAGTCGAATAAAACATTAGTTGTATAGTAAGTTGTTTCATATCTTGGTAAGATTTCAAATGAAAGCAAAACATCTACCCAAAGGACTGGTATTCATTGTGTATATAATATTGGGCATGATTGAAATATTGAAAATGAGATTGGCGAGCTCATGCGACATTTTTTAGCAGGAGATTGTACATGAAGGCACATCGTCGTGAAGCAAGAGGGCGCTTTCGAAAACTGACATCGTAAGAAGGATTGTTTGTGCATAAGTGTACAACTTAGGCTTGACTAAAAACGTGTAATATAGATATATTTGCATGGAGCTTGCGCACAGTGTGCGTTAACCTTTATCCGTCCTGCATGTGGGATCTGAGGAAAGCGCCCTCTACAGAATGACAACGGAGCTACTTTAAGACTCATTAACACATTCTTCCAGTTATGATTATTGTCATAAGCTGGCTTGTCCCAACTTCCTTACCAACATTTGCCTTGAATTATACATGTATTAATTGTAATGCTTTTCTCGTGAATGACAAGTCTCCGTCATTTTCAAGGGGATGTGATTGAGTATAAACATGCAGTAAAACATGAGTGAGGCAATCAACATGACATGGGATAAATTAAACCTTATCAAGCCAGCAAGATTATGTCGCAGCTGCTCGAACAGTTGCGTTGAAAATATAGTTCAAATCGTTTGAGATAAATCTTGTATAGACGGCCGAGTTGCTTCCGACGCAAAGGTTAATATAGTAAACGTAAACTGAACGACATTTTTTGTTTGTCACGCTCCACAAATCACACCAGACTAAATAGGTGGGACTGTGGTAAGCATCGTTAAACCGGTCAGTGCCGCAGCTGGAGCAGAATTAGATTATGCAATTTGGGTTTCGAAGTGTTTTATGGTGGCACTTTACATTGTTAGACGATCTACTAGGGAATAAATTATATATATATATAAAATATATAGAAAATAAAGAAGGGCGATCGTGACATCGTATTTACGCATATGTCAGCGGCATACCTTGGCTATAAAACTCCTAGCCTTTCTCGCCATTCGTTGGTGAAGGATTCACCGTATCCCCCATGCCCAATCATACATAGCTTTGCCCCTGTCTTTATATGATTCAAAAGTTCATTGCGTTTTTAGGAATATCATTACTCTTAATTTCAGGATTCAAGGTAACATATAACTGCCGAGAAAACATTAATGTAACTTTATACAGCGACCGTGACATATCAACAGATTGCCATATTTACATGGTTAAATGACTGTGTAGATTTCGTTTACTTTCCGATAATAACATTTGTTTACAAATTACAAAAATGATCCTCGCCAGAAATTGTCAGTCCCACGTACTGATATTTGCGGGGCCCTCGGGGAAAGTTTTTCGGCTATATTTGTCGTAGACTTAATAGATAATATTTTTTCAGCTGCATTCTATATAGCTAAAGCATAAACTTTTGATTTAACAGTATGTCTATGGTTTGAAGTCCAATACAAATACATTAGTTGTTTTTTTGCAGGGGAGGGGTGCATGGGGGAGGGGAGGAGGGGTGCTTTCCGAGGACCGTCGTGGGACTTTGAAGTTCGCAAAAAAAAACTGACTTCACGTGGGTGTGTATTTCTCTTTTGATGTGTGGTCCTGCACGTATACCATTTTATTCGAGATTGATCGAAGATTTTTTGTTTATAACTCAACTGATAATTACTTTACTTTTCTTGGAAATCAGGTGTTAAATGAAAATTGTAAACAGTTCAATTACAATCATAATAATCAATCTTATGTATTAACTGATAATCCCAAGGGAATACAGGGTATATAATGTATACAGTATAATATTTGCCCCAATCACTGTATTTAAGTTGATGTGCAAAATTCCGTTTGTGTTATAAACGCAGGAACAGATGTAATAATAGAAATACAATTTGGATAAGAGAAACATAACATAAACAGTCATAATAAACATGTATTAGGACAGGATCTCTAACACTATTTTCACAACGACTCTAGGCTAGCATCTAAATGTGTGCCTCAAATTCATTAAAATGTGTGGTGCGGGGGAGTGCTATAGATGGTAGAGGAAAAACATGCCCTATAAAAAGGGAAGGCTAATTCTATAGGCAAACAAAAAAGAAACAACAAATAAATGACATGAAATAAAAATGAAAGGCTCAATATACTCAGGGAAGAGCCTCATAACAAATCGTTAATATCATCTTAGAGCCTCTTGCATACGAGAGTATGCTTATTATAATAAACCAGACCATTTCGTATTAAGTTTCAATACGCAATAGTTATCATTGAAAGGAAAAATAGAAACGATTCGAGTTATATTATTATTCGCAATTATATGATTCGATAAATAAACAATGGCACAAAATGGCATTGCTTGGCAGAGAATAGCTCCAGATAGAACAAAATGGAAAATTGGTGAAGAGGCCTTCCTCCTGCAGTGGAGTGAAGTATAGGCTGAAGAAGAAGAAATAAACAATTACATAGTTCGTTTTTATAATCATTAACAAACAAAAAAGCTATAGACTAATAAACTCGAAACGGTTCTTCTGTATTGGATTTTTTTTTAACTTAAAGGGGTACTACAGTTTTGGTAAGGATGAGCTATAGTAACATAACTTGCACAATAACATTACAAACAAATATTTATAACTACACCATGCTCGAAAGGTATAGAAAATTACAAACGACTATGTAAAAAGCCTGCTATCATTTTTTTTAAAGAACCATTAAAACACAAGAGGGCGCTCTCTAAAAAAAGCAGTTGTTTCAACCATTTTCCATACAAAAGTATGCATGTGATGTTGTGTTGAGATAATGATTAAATAGAGAGATCATCAACAACTATTTAAAAACCTTATTTGAACATTTTTGAAAAAGTGTAAGCATTTAAAACAAAAAAACAAAATCATCGAATAAATCTGGGCCCCAGATTTATTCCGATCGGATATATTTATTGATATTTCAGCCGTTTCTGAATCGATTTTGATCAAATAAAACCATTTCTGTTATTAAAATTGTATGCTCTTTCAAATTTTACACTCAGTTGTTTCATTATCTCACAAAGAAATTATTTCGTGCAGCGCCCTCTATACCAAAACTGAACTACCTCTTTAAGGGAAGTATCTCATGATATGGTATTGAACTTCGGTGATGTCACATTCAGATTCGTAAAAATATGATGTGTAATTTTGATTTGTCAATAACCAAGTAAATACAAAAAATAATCAACGAATGTAGATTAACACGTCTTCTGCAAAATGAGTTAATATTTACTGGGGAAAAAAATAAGCATGAAAATTAAAGAATGAATTTGAAAAAACAAATGATTCTTGTTTCTTTTTGTACTTGTATTATTTTGTGAAAGCATTTTGAAATAAAGAAGTCCGATGTGGTTAACACAAATCAGCATGAAAATTAATAAAGGAACCAGCAAGAAAGCAATGCAAAAACGGTTGCTGGTCCCTGGATAATGACTAATGTTGGCGGTGGGCGGGGTTGGGGGGGGGGGGGGGAGGGGACTACAGGAGAATTCAAACACGACGCACAAAATACAGCAATGGAAATGTTGGAAGAAATGGAAATTAAAAAAACAAAATAACATCAAAATAATCATAATAATGCAACGCTTTATTATTCCCAGGGTAACATCATGACTGTCTGCAGCGATGTTTTCACAGCTGCGCTTGCATCTCAAAGTTATGCGTAACTTATGTTATGTATAATCATGCAGCAGCGGTATACTCAGTGTCAGTCCATGAATGGGGGTGGGGGTGGGGGAGGGGGGCTAAACGAATGATAGGCTCCCTATACGGATAGGGAAGGAGCAACCTTTCTCAAAATGCAGAGAATACACTATAGGGTTTATTTTTTCTTGATACTCAATCTCTCCCATACATATGGCATGATTCGTCAAATGGGTGGTGTGGGAGGGGGGGGGGGGGGGGGTGGTAATCCCCGTTACAAAGTAACTCCAACACAATTATGGAATACTGCGGATGTAGGAGCGGGTATAAAGAGGGTACGAGGCTCCAGTCGCAAAAAAAAAGGCAACATAACATACCTCCAGAAAGTTTCGGCAGCCGGAGATTACATTCAATTGCATATTTGATGCTCCCGGGATTTGATGCGAATAGCGGGACAGATTTCTAGAATTGAATTTGAATTTCATCTACGAATGAGTTTACCGTTACATGTCTACGTATCCGATGTGTCTTCCATCTATTTTCATTGTTCGTCCTCACTCTCATCCTCTCTTTCTCTCTCTCCTTTTCTTTCCTTCTTTTCCTATAATATCCCCTTCGATGTCTCTTTCTCTTACTCTTCCCCTCTTGATCTTTCTTCTCGGTGTTTTTTCTCTTCTCTCTTTCATGTCTGTTCCCTTCCCTCTTCCTCTCTTCGTGTTTCTCGTTTTTCTTTCCCCTGTTCCTCACCCTCACTCGTAACAATCTAATTCCTTTAATCGCGTTATCCACCCTCTCTGTCTTATGTGTTTGTCTTATTAGTAACTTACTGTTGCTGTTTTATATATATTTGGTGTTCGTTTCCCGTTCAACAAATAACACTCAGGGATGAATCAATATAAACCTTTACATACAGAATCATAACGTTTCACATATATTTCGCCCAATATGTCAAACAAATTAATTTTGCTAATGCAATAATTTCCCAAAACTTGTTCTGGAATGTTAATTAATGAGCACCGCATAATTCACATTCCATGCGTTAAACCGGTTTGTATCCTTGATGTTGAAATCACTATAAACCTAACACATGGTCCATAAGGTGGTGGCTTAAGTATTATATAGGGCATCTGGGTTTTCCGAACGGCATGAATTCTATAGGACCGGGCATGCAATTTGTGTATTTCTCCGAAGAAAATTTAAAAAATATATGATTTCATCACGGCTGGGAACTAATGTGAAATCATGTAATATAAACGCTGCAGTCGTGATTCGTCAATAAAGTAAATTTGTTAATGATGTCAAATATTTATTTAACGTGTATAAAGGATTTGTTTAAAGGGACAGCCCCTCTTTTGCAAGCCAAATTTCAAAAGTTGCGAGGTTATTGTCTTATATGAAAGGAAATAACAATTAATAGCATGCCTGAACAAATTAGGGACAGTCCCTCTTTTACAAAACGTCTAAACAGTTTCCAGTTGACGGATGGGGATGAATAAAAACACACCCAAAAAAAATCAGATCGAACAGCCCTATAATTTGGATTCTACGAATGAAAAACTAATGCGTCCCTCCATCAGACTATATATCGGTCAATAAAAGAGTTTAACTGATTTAGCATAATATTACAACTATATTGTACTTATTCTTGTAAAGGTATTGTGAAGCCGACATTTGTAAAGGTATGTCACGGAAAAAAATCTCAAAAATGAAGAATATGTAATTACATGTAGTCAGTTTAAGCGAGGTTTGGTTATTTTGCCTAGTGTGCGGTCATGCTATTCTTAATTGTGCGCGGGTCACGTAGGGGTCACGCATAGCGTTGTGGTACTTCGTGGAATCCTTGTACGAACTTCCTCACTGGGTGAATATACGTATAATGCACAATTAATTGTTGGACGACGGTTTATTAGTTTTAGGTCTATAACTCCACGAAAAAGAGATTTCAAGCCCTAATTTTTCAGGCATGCTATTAAATGACATTTTCTTTCATATAAGACAATAACCTCGCAACTTTTGAAATTTGGCTTGCAAAAGAGGGAATGTCCCTTTAAAGAGAGCACCGAACCAATTTGCATCTGTGTCATTGTATTACCTAAGTGCACAGTTGCAGACAGAGGTACAATCGATTGTAAGTTATACAATATCGATTGTAAGTCAAAAAAATGTGCGAGCTCTAACCAATCAGATTTGCGCATTTAGAACACAAGTCATGATCTGACTTTCAATTTACAATCGATTGTATCTCTTTCTGCAATGGGGCCCAGATGTACACGCTATTTAACCATGGAAATTATAGGTGTGGGTTTTCTTCAAGTGTCTTTGTGAACGTGTCATTCTCATTCTAGCATTTTGTAACAGTGTCATCACGAACCTTTTCGTCCTTATACATCATAATAATGTCATCATTTTCTCTGGACCTCTTATTTATAATCATATCTAAAAGGCATGATAAAGATTTTGGTCGGCTCGAAGTGAAAATGGGTTTTTATAATAATCTTACTCTCAAACTTCCTGTATATCGTGTAAGAGTCCTCCAAAACTTTACCTTGTGGTTGTTATTAATGCTATTGTGCCAACATCGCGAACGTTCTTACGTCTCGAAACTCTACTCCATGGCGAAAAGAAAAAACACAACAAGAATCAAATGATAATATGAGCGGAATGGCGGCAAAAAGTCCGAACGCTACTCTCAAATCTCCCTATCACCGCGAGAGAGAAATGCAATGCAATGGGGGATCACCGACTAACCCCCTATCGCGCGGGTATAACTCCGCTTCAAGAGCACCTGTAATTAAACGCATAGACAGTTGATCCCGCTGCAAGGGAATGCGATTACCTCTCGCAGTAGCGGTATTACCCCTCCGAGAACTAAAGTATTACCCCTATACACTCTTGAGAAAGAGCCGCCAAAGGAGGGGGGGGGGGGGGGGGCTTGATCGTGAGCGGTTTACCTATTACTAGTATACATGTCTATCAAACCACACATAAAACAAAAATATGTAAGAGCGATTCGCAAGCATGTGAGGATATATTTTGTGCTCGTCATGATCTTAGGACACAGCCACCCGGGGTACCGGGAGGGTTAAAAGTTCATTATGGCAAACGCCATTATCATCACGATTATTATCTCCGAGCGGTGTTCCATAACTCCTCAATTATTTTTGTTTTTCTTCGGGAGCTGAGGAAAATGTGTATAATGTATGTCACGCCATCGAACTTTGTCCATATAACCTTTTTATAACATGTTTAGAAGGGGAAAAAAAGAGCTCGGGTTGGAATTTTTATAAAACTGTTTTGTAAATTTGTTCTCGTATTGTTTGAAAATCTTTTGTGTAATTAACAAATATAGCATGAATAAGAAACAACTTATCGGAAATAATATCGCTAGTGATATTCGTTTGTCTCGCAATGTATGGTCAACAAGGAATCTAAAAGATCACGACGTTTCGTGCGCCGCTGCAACACTAGCTTTGTCAAGTGATATAATTTAATGTAAGCAATTAGTATATCCCCTAATGAAGTGTAAATAAATGTTGTGAAATTTTTTGCTATAATCTTGGAAACATTTTTTTATTTGGTCTTAATACATTACTGATGAGAAAAGGTGATGTTTCCATTTTTTATTTTTGGTCCCAGGGTGCATTTTGGCGATTTTAAAGATAATTAGCTAATTTGCATATTTGTGAAATAAGGTCAGGGGTCATTTTCTATCTAGGAATAGTACAATATTGATAAAAACTAGTATTCTAGGGTATTTTGTGGCAAGGATTCCATTTCCGGTGCTCGTTTGTAAGTGATGTATGGGAAACACTCTGAAATCCAAGATGGCTGCCCCTAATTTGCATATTTATGAATATTATTGATTTTCAGTGGCTACAGCAACTAATAAGCAATCATTCCGGATTATTATTTGTCAGTTATGTTCTAAGAATGCATTTAAGATATCAGAGATGAGTTGCCATCGTGGCAACCTCTAGCAATGCATATTATTTGCATAATTATGTATTTTACCTAATTTGCATATTCCCCAAAATCAAGTATATTGGGAACCCGGCAAGTAAAAAAGACAAGTAATACCACTTTTCCAAGGTTTTTTGGGGCAGCAGATCCATTTTTGATACTTATTTACCTGTATCACCATGGCATCCATCTCAAATCCAAGATGACTGCTCCCTAAATTACACATGTTATGATACACGACTATATTATTTCGGTTATATTAGATTGATATTATAATGTTTTGACTTTTAATTATTGGAATGAGCAACTAGAATATTTGAATCACAATGTAGTTGTTTGCTTACAGTAAGCAAATCATACTTTTATCAATTAAATGCCGTTTAAGTAGCAAATAGCATTATTTACTTTAAAATGACAATTGCGACCATCTTGAATTTATGTGGGTTGCCGAGGTGATACAGGTAAATAAGTATCATGAATGGATTCGTTGCCCCCTAAAACCTTGGATAAGTGGTATTACTTGTCTTTTTTACTTACCGGGTTCCCAATATACTCGATATGGGGGAATATGCAAATTAGGTAAAATACATATTTATGCAAATAATATGCATTGCTAGAGGTTGCCATGATGGTAACTCATCTTTGATATCTTAAATACATACTTAGAACATAACTGACAAATACTAATCCGGAATTATTGCTTATTAGGGGCTGTAGCCACTGAAAATCAATAATATTCATAAATATGCAAATTAGGGGAAGCCATCTTGGATTTCAGAGTGTTTCCCATACAGCACTTACAAACGAGCACCGGAAATGGAATCCTTGCCTCAAAATACCCTAGAATACTAGTTTTTATCAATATTGTACTATTCCTAGATAGAAAATGACCCCTGACCTTATTTCACAAATATGCAAATTAGCTAATTATCTTTAAAATCGCCAAAATGCACCCTGGGACCAAAAATAAAAAATGGAAACATCACTTTTTCTCATCAGTAATGTATTTAGACCAAATTAAAAACTGTTTCCAAGATTATAGCAAAAAAAATTGCTGCTTTACATAACCTGATAGACTAAATCGTGTTTTATACTCTTCGGACGGCTCCAAAAAAACAACTTTGTGAAAAAATACGCATCTTCTCATAAAGATTATCGTTAGTTTATATACTTCGAATTTTCGGAGACTGGTTGCGTATATCTCTATTTAACTTTGAACAGGATTTTTCATATAATATAGTACATAATCTGGCATGTATGAGCGTTTGATTGTGATGTTATGTATGTTCATTGTGTTAACTCCAGGTTGCATGCTCATGGGGATACAATTAAATGTTTCCTTTCTCGCAGCGAATCAAGCCTCTATCTCCACGATAACCCGCTCTGTAGATTAGTCTATAGCAGTGGAAGCTAATTGATTGTGATGAAACGGCAAAGGTGTTACATCCGTTAGACAAGATAGGGGTCTATGTTAACTGTTAAGGTCACGTTATTTTCATCCTTACTGCATGATGTACACTTGGATTATAATGTCGTCCTTGCATCAGTGTTAATCATGTTTAATTGCAAAGATACTTACTTGTTCTATGAGTTTGTTCTATTTTCACGTATTCCTTCTTATGCCAATATTGTATAGGAACGTAAATAAGTTTAGCAGGAATATGTGATTGATTGTGAATTTGGGGTGAAAGGCAAATGTGTTAAATCAGTTAAGAGAAGATAAGAGTGTATGTTAAGGTCAAAGCTAACCCTGATAACGGTTATATAACGTGCGTGTTTTATATTGGAATAACCTTACTGGACAGTTTTCTTTGGTATCATTAATAATTTGTGATGTTTTTTTTTTATCACTTACGAAGTAAAGTGTACCGAAACATAGATAGTTCGAACATTGGAGGTTAATTGATCGTGATGAAACTGGAAATAAATGTTACATCAGTCAAAGAAAAGACAAAAGTTTATTTTGGGGACACAGCTCAACCTAGCTTACAGAGTTTACAACGTGCAAAAACGTACTGTTCGATCACACTTTTTCAAGTTAACGTCCTTTTTCAAAATTGTGTTGGTCATGAAATTGTTCATGTAAGAATAAAATTAAGATTACCGTAACACCGTAAACTATTTGGTTGATTTTTTATTATATCCCATTTTCAATTAACGTATATAAACATTACATGATAAAAACTAACTTTATACAACAAAGGTTTATTACGTAATAAAGTTTTACGAAAACGCTTTCTGAAACAGGCGAATGCGTATACATAATTCAGACAAGAAAGTGAGGAGTGCACGATGTGGCTATGGTACACCCCAACTTACTGAGGGAGGTTAAAGTGAGGCCTGTAAAGTGTCTAACTCCACGAAAATTACTTGGAGCTTCCTCGTTTCTCTTCGACCGTGTTGTTTAGCTTTATATGATAAGAGAATAATAAAATAGGGTTAGATTTTTCCAAATGCCCCTTTAGTATGACGATATCTATCATTCAGCTCAAAAGCGTTAACAAACGGTCATAAACCTCATAAGCGTCCGTTGTAAAAGCTGACGCATATTTTCGCCTTTTTTTAAACCAGGAAAGCAGTGTTCTTTTTCAATGAAACTTTCACACATCATTCGGACATAATTATCTTACAATGATTTGGGTACAGGATTAAAGTCTCAAATGTCATTTTGGGCAATATCTGACACTTTACAGGCCTCACTTTAACTGGGTGAGAAAAGGCATGGTAGTACATGCTATATTAATCTGCTCCCTATACTATATTTTGAAATGTCCATAATAAATTATAATAATAGTATATTCGATATAATTATATAGCGCCTAATATAACAATTGGAGTTTATACAGGGCCCACCAGATTCCAGTTGGCAATGGGAATACCTGTTCGCTATATACAATCATGTACTAGATTGTGAAATCCCCATCGATTTAATACAGGGCCCACCCGGTTCCCGTAGGCAATGTGTTCATTGTAAGAAATCTTTCAACGCCTACATCACACGATCATTCGGTAATCTACGAGATAATTTTATTCGCATATACATTCCCAGAGAGTAATCCATTTAATTTGTTTCGGAAGCATTAATCATCATTATGAAATTAACAGCTGCATATAAAAACTACGCTGAGTGTGCATGGAGCTTATATGATAGTTTATGTAACCTACACTCTTGATTCTATTACCTCGTGTATCTGAAGAGCTTAATTCCAAAAAGCCGCTAAATCCATTTTTTCAACTTCCAAGAAATCAGGTTTCTTTGCCCAACTTTGTACATGTGCCTATGGGAATAATTATGAAAATAGAACGTTCCATAGTTTGATTTTGATTGTGTAATTTGTCCTAAAATTTGGATGTCTAGATAGCTACGTATAGCTTATTAATGTACTGATATCGTTAACTCAATTATTTTGGAAAGTGGATTAAGCGCCTTTTGGAAATAAGCTCTTCATTTATTGATTGCTGAGTCATCTGAAAGAGTATGTAATTTCATCATTAGTTTACTTCACATACTTAATTGAGTGACAGCGAGCATATTTCGGGAATCAAACGTTGTATAGCGAATTATACTAATTATATTTAAATTATATGAATTAAATGTGCCGTTAGAAAAGTTAGAACCCGTTATTTGTTTTGATAAGAAAAGTAGCTTCAGAATTCAGAATGTCACATTGATAACTATAATAATGTTAAATGATTGCCTTTCGACAAATTCGAATGATCATTAATGTTAAAACGTCCTACATTAATTGTTCAATCATTTGTAAGTATTTAAGGTTTATTCATGAAGTACAATTACGAAAGTTTTTGCGATGAAATAATTATACGAACACTGATATGTATATAAGATATTATAATTATGGTGCTTTAACATTGATACATGTACTGCGCAGTATACTAGAAAATCAATACCAAAAACAAAAAACTAATGTTAAAAAACAATCACAACGATCGAGGCAGAACATTATTTTGGATATAAAATGACGAAGTTATGTTATGCAGAGAGCTGCTTGCTTGCGAGCCGTTTTCGATACACCGCACTGCCGGACTCGCACGCCTGAATCAACGGGCTAGCTACCTCCCGCTGAGTCGTAATGAAAAACACATCGCGTTTGGTTCGTCAAAAACAAGTCGACACGAATCGGAGTTGACGGCTTTTTTTTTATCTTTGGAGTAGGGCGGAGGCTAGTTAGTAGCTAGAAAGAAGCAGGTTTACATCAGTTGGCAATGGAAATCTGTTAGTATGACCTTCTAAAACGAGACATGTCACTGACGGTAAATGCAGTTCAATTCAAGTGACATTCAAATTGCGTAATGGCAGCTTGTACACTGTTCACGCTCTTTGGTTGTATCGTCATTATTATCATATTTTTTAAATTTACGTTGAAACGTTAGTCTTTAAAACAATCACTAACAGAAACATGCGTACACATAAATTACAAACATGAATTCCCAAACTTGTAAGCCTATCATTTCGATAAATATATAAACTAATTCAATGATTTTAATAAACAAACCGCAATCAATACATTCAATCGTAACGTTTTGAGTTTTTCAATGGTTAGCACTATTGTGCGTTATTATTTTAACCAAAATCAGTAACGCAGCTACATGGGAGGGGGGGGGGGGGGGGGGCACCGGGAAAATAAGTGAAAGCGTAGGGGGGCAGTTAAAAGTACATACAACTACATATTAAGGTGTGCACCCAATGATTTGGTACATGACTAAATAAAAACGTGAACATTCAAAACCGACAAACGTTATCTTCCCTTGATATGAACACACCGGGCCGTTTATCGTTCAAAGCGATTGTCTTTCTTTGTTGACAGATGGCGCTATATCACTTTGACTCTTGACTACGGTGAGCCTTCAAGGCTCGCTTCCAATTAGATTACGTTTGTATTCAGTTTTCTTCTCATTGCGTTTCTAACTTTACATAAGCGTCATGTTAAGTCAACTTAAATAAGATTTGATTTTTTGTTCTCTTAAAGATATACGTACTTATATTGTTTATACCATTATTATCAAGAAATTGTTGATTGATTGATATGACTTTATTTAATGGTTTATCTCGTTTCAAATATTTTAAATCGTACCTTGGGTCGAAGTTGTACAATGTTGCTTTCTTCTAGAGTAATGCAATGTAAACCATATTATTACTGGTGTGCTAAATCATACATTCCATGCTATGTCGACAGGCCAATAGATATATTTCCTCAAAGGAAAGTGACAAATGCTAAAGTTAATAAAGCTATTAATTTTCTTTAGTTCTTAGGGAAGTCAGGAGGGGTTGACTTTTCATTATACCATGTACCTCCTTTCCTAGCTGATCCTTTTCACTTAAGTTTAGTATTAAAGCTCAGTCGGTAGCTCAGTCTGTAAAGCACTGATCTAGAAATCCGGAGGGCAGTTGCACGAGATTGAACACCATCAACTGTTCCTTATATAGCGGGGGTTCGATTATAACTTCAAAACTAATTTTCCGCGTGATAAACGATATCATGATACAAAAGTCCCACTGGCCTTCCTTCGGGGATGCAACTTTAACCCGTTCCCTTTACGATTTTGAAATCCTCATAGACTTAATACAAATAATCCACCAGGCTACCGTGATAGGCAACGGGTTAATAAGTGAAATTGTATGGGGTCGATTTAGCGCGCTCATGAAATCAGTAATGTATTTGATTTGATTTGATTTGATTTGATTTGATATGAAGCTTTCTTCGTTCTGGTTCCCTTCTTTTTAGTTATAGTTGTTTTTGTTTGATATGTTCTTTCTGTGGCTCTCTCTCCTAATTTTGTTATTATTATAATTATTAATGTTCTTTGAAGTTTTGTTTCAGTTTCTGGTCCCTACTTTTTATTCCTTATTCGTGTGTGTGTGTGTGTGTTATCTTTTCTTTCTCTGGCTTTCTTACCCGGTTATGTTTCTTTGTTTCTTGCTGTAATGATTGTTCCCCCAGAGTCAAACGCCTGAAGACCTGATATTGTGAGATGTCTATATCGAGGGTTGGGAGGGGGTAATTACTGCTACTGAACAACCCCCACTTGGTCACTGCTGTTTATGCCTCTTCGTTTTTGTCAAACATGTTACATATTTTCTTCCTGCAGCTCTCCTTCCGTGTTATGATTCCTTCGTTCTTTCTGACATTATCCCCAAGATTGGAAGACTTTAAGACCTACTACAGACCTATTATTGTAAGACGTCTTTATCGGAGTTGGGAGGGGGGGTCATTACTGTTACTGAACAGCCCCCACTGGGTCGCTATGGGTAGTTTGGCTAGATGTAACACCATCGCTTGTCAGTTACTCGTTTGGGGTCGACGGCACTGTTATGCAATTATCGTCAAAGAACAGTTATTGTCAGCTGACCTGGGAAACGCAACTTTCAATCATAAAGGCATTTATGTCTGCTTTTCTTTTTTTCATGACTGCGATTTACCTTCAGAATAAAGAATATTTATTTGAGTCGTTTGAGTTAGTTGAAGATGTTTAAACAAACTGATGGTGTGTGTAATCATTGCTTCTGTACACCAACCCCGCTTGGGCGCTGCGGGCAGCGGGTCGCGATGTAACACCATCGCCTGTTAAAATTGGCTGGCGGTTTTTTATACTTTGTCATGCTATGCAAGCTGCAATTTAACCCTTCTCACGCGAGCCACGTTATAGCTTTGTATAAATATTATATAGACATCGTATAATAGTATGCTTAATTATTGCATATATGGGTGTGCTGGGGTTAATAAACAGGCCACACCAACTTGGGGGGGAACATAACTGTAACATGCATGAAACTATACAATTATAGATGATTTATCTTCGGGGGACTATGACGTAACTCGATACAATTATCCATGGCGTTTCGCGCAGTGCATGCTGGGTGAAACACATCGTACTGAGGTCTTTAACCAAAATGTGGATTGTCAAATCGCTGTCCCTTAGTATGAGTAAAGAAAATTTCATCCAGCTAACATGAAATCGTAGCTAAATGAAATTACTGTCATGGAACATGACGCAACTTGAAACATTCTCCTTGTCAGATATCGCGCAGTACACGCTGGGTAAAACAATTTAACCGAGGTCTCCCAACCATGAAGGAAGTTGTCAACTCGTGCAATGCATGCTGGGTAAGAACGTTTCCCTAGATCTTCAAAGCAGTAAGAAGTTGTCAGATCGCTGTCATTATTAGTATTTTTGTCGTAAACAACTGGGTAGTCATCATGAATTCATCAACATCTTCTTTACCATTCGTCGGCGTCAGATGATGATGACATTTAGAATAAGGTGACAACAATTGTCATTTTATCAGTGGTAGAACCCCGGGTATATAGAGCGTCCGCCTTATGATCGGATAGTTATAGGTTCGAGCACCAGTCGGGACGACTGACAAATTTGAAGATTGACAAACGTGGGGATACTCTACCACGTGACGGTTCGCCATTTTTAACTAGGTTAGTTTGTTCGCATTGCCTATAACACCGAGCACGTATGTATTCCGCACCATGCGCTAGGCTTTTGCAAGCATGGTAAGCATTATAACCTGATAAAGTGTATCGAGATCAAAAGGGTCAGTGACCGCGTTCAGTAATATGATTATGTAATCATGAAACAAAGAGATACATTGACAGTCATCCTTGCATGGGTTGTTGTTTTTTACGACTACCATTTTATAGTGTTCTGGTTTATGTATCCTCTTAACCGATGGGACATTAACGAGGACATTATCATCCCCTTTTTATCGTATACTTTCGCGTGCCGTTGGAGTATATTATAAGGTATTGATTTATTGTCCTATAAGGATTATGACTGAAAGGGGAATATGATACTATCGACATTTTGGAAGGGCGAAAGACCGCCGAGATAATAATACAAATATGATTGATCATCAAGTCAGATTAAAATCATACATCATTATTTCACCATAATGTTTTATTCATATTAACGTCCTCCTTTTCTGACAGTACATTACGTTCTTGTTATGAAATATTCGGATTTTGTAAATTCAGTTTTAAAGAAATTAAATATATCAATGTATTATCCCTTTGATATGCCAAATGAAATAAGTTCCCAAGAAAAGGTTATGCTATTATAAAAATTAAAAAACAAACAATTTTTACTGAGCGAAGATCATAATTGTTATTTCTGCCGAGTCTTTTTACTAATTTGTTTATTCACTGTTATTATAATATGATTGTCATCTTGTATCCTTTCAACAATATTGGTAATACATGTATTCATTCAATGATTACAGCGGTTTTCTTCAGCGGTATCAACAAATACGGGACATAAGAAGTGTCATTTGCCAGTCTTTATTGATGTCTTAGCCAAGAGGCCGGCCGTATTGAAAAGGATTAAATGAAAATAAAGCCGTGACAGACCGCGTAGAGTTCATGACATTTGGTGCTTTTGTAATTTTATATCATTTAATAACGTGAGACAACCTTTTGAAAATCTCCAGCGAGGTTTGTGTCATTTTAAACGCAGCTGCCTAGCAGTGAGCTACCGGTGAGGCTGCGGGGAGAGTCGGGTACTTAAGATTCCAGGGATAGCATACCAGCTGGGCAAGATGACAGGGGTAATAAAAAGAAGAGAAAGAGGAGGATTGGGAAGACTGGCAGAGGTCATATAACGAGAACGAGGAGGAGGTGGAGGAGCAGGAGGGGAATGAGTGAGAGGGTGTTGAAAGACAAATGTGGAAGATGAGGATGCGAATGATAAGGAGATTAAGATGAGGAGGGGAAGAAGAGAGGGAGGAGGAGGAGGTGTGATTGTTGATGTGAGATTAATTGTTCTGAGCGAGAGGATGTATGGAAGAACAAGGAAGATGATGCTGCAAAGGATGAGGAGGAGGAGGAGGAGGAGGGATTGGACGGGGAAATAGGATGGTGATGATGATGATGATGATGATGATGATGGTGACGATGATGATGATGATCACGATGATGATGATAATGATCACGATGATGATGATGATGATGATTATGATGATGGTGATGATGATGATGATGAAGACAGGCCTCAGCTTTAAAGCGCGAACGTATATTTTTAGACAGGGCCATGACAGAAAAAAACAATTAGAGAGAGGCGGACGAAAAGTATGGTGAGGATGAGGACGAAGAGGATGACAAATAAAAGAAGAAGGATTAAAGAGTGCTGATAGGGATGTAATGTCCTGTGCGAGAGGGTGTTAGAAGGGGCAGATGAGGAGGGATATAAGAGAGTTTTAATGTTAGATGCGATCCACTTTCTCTGCAAAAGGGTGTTCAAGAGGATAACAAAGGAAGGAAGGGGATGCGGAAGGGGAGGGGAGGAGGAAGGAGATAAAATTGTCAATGTGGAGATGCTGTGGCCTTGGGACAGGGAGGTTATTGGTAGAAGGATAGTCAGGAGTAGGGAAGGAGGAAGAGGGGTTCGGGATGAGATGGTGTTTATCTTGGATGCCATGCCATGTGGAATAGGGTGCTGAAAGAGAAATGTGATTAAAATGAGGAGGATGGAAAGGGGGGGTAGAAAGGAATGAGGGGATGAGAGAGCTATTGATGAGGGGTGCAACGTCACATGCAATAGGGTGTTGAAAGAAAAGATTGATGGTCCTATTAAGTCTATATACCCCCTCAATGAATTATATCTGTTACTAATTGATCAGTGATGATAACTTGTATTGATAAAATGAGTTAGATGAAATGTTTAACTGTGGTTATCAATAAACATAAAAGTTCATTAGATTATTACGCAAATATGTGCAAATTGTTAAAAAAATTATAGTGATGTATAGATGATTGGTAGAGTTTACATTAGTTGAAGTGGGATTGGATAAATTATTCATGATGGCAGATTTCGATGAAGGGTATAATATAAAATTTAAAAAAGTACTATACAACGGTGGTTAAGGAAGAAAAGGTTATACCAAAAAGGTTACAATGCAAAATAGGGTGAAATAGAGCCATGATGAGTAACATGTTATCAAACTAACAACTACATAATCGCACAACACAAAATATAATACATTATGAGTTACAGCTGGACTGGGAACTATAGAAACCATATATGTGATGAAAGGGAAATTATATCCTTCAGCTATTTTTCTCGCGACGCGAGGGTGATCATCAAAAGGAAATTAATTATACTAAAATATCACACATTCAATGTTCAAGCTGACGTTTTCGTAAAAATAGACATAACATAACAAACATAATTTTCAATGATTCTCAAAACAATCTATCACATATTATGTGATAGATTGTCGGCTGGGCTCCTGTATATAATGCATTCCCCAACAATCGATTGTTCTACTTTCGAAGTATGATAGCAATGCTTGGGAAATTGGAACACGAATTGACTTGAACGCTAAATTATTATGTCCAAAATGAGTCTGGATGAGGTCCGATCGAAAACATGTATATGCAACTAAAAAAGGCTATCGTGAGAAAACTGAGAAATCGTCAAAGATGCATTTGTGTATCTCACGTGTCAAATCATCTGTAATCTGTAGTATCTGCAAGAATCTTCAGGATTGAAGGAAACAGATTAACTAGAAGTTTAAGAAGAAGAAGAAATCATCTTTGTACAATGTCCTAGTAATGCTATAACTCATATAAACGATGCGATTCTTTAGATTCCTTTTAATAACCTGTTCATCGTTGCATATTTTCTAAAAAAATTTATTTCATATTTCAAAATCATAACAAGGAAAAGTAACAAGAAGAGGAAAAACAAACGCTTTCAATTATTAATATAATTATGTTTCCGTTAAAATCATTGATTTGAGTATGTTCGCAAGGATCATAACTTCATTGAAGGAGTTCTTGTTCTGCGTGGTGAATATCAATTATTTGTATTGCCTTGACTAGCATGATTAGTGTCATTCGATTGTGAAATGAGCAGATCCATTTTTTTTTTAACTTTTACTTTACTCGTTTTCTACCATGTTTTTTTTTGCATTGACATGACTGATGTGGGTTTCTTTGGGCGCGTGACCTGCATGGGCACAAATTAAATCATTGATTTGACATATATCTTTGTGAATATATGCAGCATCCCAAATACCTTTCCATAAATAAAGCCACAAAAAAAAAACTGGGGCAATAAATGTGCCGCATAAATAGAGGGGATCACAAAGGAGAACAAGGGCTTTCCAGTTTCGATCTTTGGTGTCAAATGCCTGCGTCGCATTTCTCTTCCATCATATCTATTCTCTATCATTGACGTTTTCGTTCACGGGATTGTCCCGTATAGTGAAAACAAGAAAGGATAATGGAAAGCTGATAGCACATCCGGGACTTCTGAAACGTGTCATGACGTCACTTAGGCTGAGGGGAATGTGACCACGGTGACTTGGATGTAGGCCTACAAATATACCTGTTGTTTTTTTTTCCTTCTTTTAGTCGTTCATTCAAATGTTTCCAGTAGGAAAGTTTAAATTTATCAGAACTTAAAGGGATAGTTGAGGTTTGGTAGAGAGGGCGCTAGACTACTTTTTTTTTGTGAGGTAATGAAAAACTGAGTGTAAAATTTGAAAGAGCATAATATTTAAATAATAAAATCATCTTTGTTTGATCAAAATCGTTTCAGAGACGGCTGAAATATCCATAAATATAACAATTTGTAATAAAGCTGGGGCCCCAGGTTTATTAGAGAATTTTGAACCAGCCGTTGAAATTCTTTTTCAAAATGCTTCCTCTTTTTTTCTTTTTTTTTTCAAAAGAGGTTTTTAGATAGTTGTTGATTATCTCTCTATCTAATCACTAGTTAAACAAAACATCACATGCACAATATGTTATTTAAAATGGTTTTAAAAATGCATTTTTTGAAAGCGCCCTCTTTAGTTTAAACAGCTCTTTTTTTTAATGATAACAGGCTTTTTACTTAGTCGTTTGTAATGTAATAGTGCATGTTTTGGTTACTAAAATTCAGTTTGACTAAAACTGTACTCTCTCTACCAGAACTCAACTATCCCTTTAATTTTGTTGAAAAATGTATGTCCAATTCAAGCAGTATATCGGTACTATTTGTATACAGATGGTATTCATTGTAATATTGTGTAATATATAACGATATTTGAGGGAACTTACGTCTTAAGAACAACTTGTTAGAACATGCCAATAATGTATGGGGATGTCACGATGAATTTACCAGTGGGTGTGTTTCATACAACTCTGAGATTATATAAATCGTAACTTTCCGATTAAACGCATCTTGCATTTGATGGATTGGGCTTACCATAACCCTAACCATATAAACCATAACACTAACCCTAACCCTAAACACAACTATTCATACAACACACCCTGTAACTGTACGGTTCAATTAATTACGTTACAATCGTACATTGAGAATTTAAATTAAATAGCTGAAATATGGAATGGTAAAGGTTTCTTATGAATGACTACACAAAGTATTTCATTGAAAAATACGTGAAATGCATTTTCTGCGACACAGTTTATGATTTTACGAGAGTACCTAAGCCTTTTGGAGTAGAGTAGTATATGGGTCGATATGGATTATTCTGATGGCAATTTATATACAATTTAATGTATTTCAATAGAGTAGACCGTGTTTGTCTGCTCGGTGTATTTAAGATGATTGAATTAAGTTTGACCTAAAATCCGTTCATCTCTCATGCACAATAGAAATCCAATATATTCACAGTCGGAACTTATGTTAAAACAATTCTACCCGGACAATAGTCTCACTCCCCCCCCCCCCCCCCCCCCCCCCCGTAAGGTTTATATGGAAATTATATGTTTTATTGTGGTCTCGTATACAATGAGATTTTATTGTGATAATGCAATTAGTTATAAGTCTGCATGCGTGCAGCATTGTGGCTCGATATCATCTGTATGGCGAGCACGCCCTATATACGGTATTCCGAATCAAGCAAGGGGGGGGGGGGAGAATTCTTACGTAATTACATACAAAATCAATTAGTTAGAAGAAGACAAAGGCTACATTTATAAGCAGGAAAGAAATTTGCTGTTTGCATTACAATATGTGGGTGGAGCGATTTTAGAATGCACCAATCAAAACGATCGACTACTTTACATTATTTTGTATATAAATGCAGATACACTACTATATGACCTTCCTTTACAAGCGTGCGTTGACAAAACTGTACACATCTTACTTTGTATTTATTTTTAATTGAGAAAAGTTCGATATAAATGCCTATAATTCTATACACAGAATAATAAAACGACCCACATTATATGTAATACTTTTCGGGTCCGATTGTATCAACTTTATACTTAATGAAAGTGCTATTCAATATTAAGGAAATTATGAATTACTGATCATGATCCACAGCAACTAACTGTACAATGATCTTAACTTTATGTTGTATGTTAATAATAATAATGTTTTTATCAGTTCCATTGAATTAATTAAATATTATATTGAAGTGAACTTTCAATGGCAGTGAAACGCATAACTGATGGATAAAAGAAAAGATGAAAATGCATTTTTGTACGTATTGGCGCCAACCATTACAACTTCGCACTCGATGAACTTTGAAGAAAAGTTCATGGATTCTTCAAATTTCTCTTTAGTTCTCTTTCGCATCAGACGTATGAACTAGTCCTCATTTATCATTTAAGTCTTCTAACCATTTCGATAATTTCCGGCGATGACTGTACTATCTCTCCCTGGACCACCTAGTCCCCAGTAGAGACCCTTGAAGCTTATCTGCACATGTTGGTATCAAATCACTCCTTCTCTGACTGGTTGAATTTTTAAAATCTCCTTTGAGGTAACAATTGAGTTACTACTTAAATTACTCGCAAAAACGTATTTGTACATTCAACAAAAAGAGCAGATTGAAAGGTTAGTAAAAAAAATAAATAAAAAAGATTCCATATGAATAAGAACAAATGTAAACAAACAAACAAAACATTTTGAAATATTTGAGTATAACAATATACTGTATGTCATCAATTAACCTTGCATTTGTTCAGTCGTGATAACACATCTATCTAATGGGTTATTGAACACTTTTATTTCTTCTTCGCCATGCAGGCACATCATCTGTTCCTCATTCATCATTTAGTCTACTAAAACATTTTGACAATTTCCCGAAAAGGGACCACGCACCACAGCCGTCCCGAATCCACAGTCCAGAATCCTATTAAAGCTTCTCTACTCATCACTGAATCAGGTCCCTACATCCCTGGCCGAATTCCTCGGGACCCCAAAAATAACATTACAAGAACCAGAAAAGACAATTAAGCCATTCGCTCCTGGATATTACAATTCCCATATAGAGTTAATACAAGGCACATCGTGTTCTCGCAAGCGATATGAGTTAAGGCCAACACTGCCGCTATCTAATCGTAGGCAAACGTTTTCTTAACCTCATTTCCTCTATACGCTGTTTTATCTATTTTATATGGCCCATGTCCTGATAACGCCTTCAAATGCAAATCCGTCGCCTCTCTTCAAGGAGATAAAGCTGGAATTTTGTTATTACCGGTCACAGCTGCCAGGAGGGGCTGCCATTCTGGTCTCTACTGACCACCAGGCGAGAGTTTAGTAACCAGTTAAAGCTTCGTAGATAGAGGTGAAGAGCTGGACCTGGTCTAGTGGTCAGAGCTCTGCTCTTCGCACTACTCGGCCTGGGTTCGAACCTAGGCTGCGTCTCTCGGGTGGTGACATTAAAGGGCGGTCCTATGGACGCAACTAATCAATATTGATTGAACGCGTCTGCAAAAACCAAATAACCAGATAGACCAAGCATTGGAAACAACTTCTAGAAATAACTACCTTTAAAAAGGAGTTATGTGGCTGATAGGCCTTGAGCGTCAATCGTTTATGCCAATCTAGAGTCCTAGGGTTCGATTCCCAGCAAAGCCCAATTTGCAGTGCCCATAATAGTCATGTTATACCAGATAAAGGGTACACTTACCATGTATGTGATCAAGGAATCAGGTACAACTACAATTTGAGAAAGACATGCGATAAAGAAAATGAGTTAGATGATCATGAACGATAAGAAACGGAAGTATATTTTAGTGGTCCCCCCCCCCCCCCCATCCCCCCCCCCCCCCTCAAGAATATCATCAGAGTTTACTTTGCCTTGACACGGGCAAATGACCAAGCGGAATCCGGGATACTCGGAACCCGAGATCGTAATAGCTATCTAGAATTCCAGTGTACGAACTCATCAATGCCATGTTGCTTTATCTTTAGGGGAATCGAGTGGTGTACAATTACATTTTCCAGTGTCCATCAGATAATAATTGGTACTGACCACTCGTCCCAGCTGTTAACCCTATCAATAAAGTGTCACCACATAACTACGTCACTTCTGACCTCTATGACGGGTATATGGACGATCCGATAGTATGACATTACTTCGCCGGGTAAATGGGTAGGGTTAAGGTTTTTGTTTTCTTCATATGTGTGGTTTGGAAATAAGTTTTGTTAGGAAAATTAACATTAACATGTTCCCCACTAGATTTTGCAATCCCTATAGAGGTAATACAGGGCCACCATACAGTTTCCCGTAGGCAATCAATTTAGCTTTTGTAGGGATGGAAATATACTCATTACTGTGGTGCCTTCCCCCTCCCCTTCCCTATTATAGGCCTTTTCGTACCCCCTTACCATTTTCTGACCAAATCTACTGGTCCTAATTTGACTTTTACTTTTGGCCCGGGCAACCGGGCAAGTTATGTAGCACCCTTTTCAAGTTGATGGCACCCCTTTTTCTGGTATGGACCCCCAGAGTGTGTTCGCACCCATGGTGGAAAAAAGGGTTTTATTGATAGGGAAAGTAACAACCTTGCTACCCTTCCCCGTACCCTCCGTACCATTTTCTGACTCAAATCTGACTTTTATTGTTATTAAAGTTATGTAGCACCTTGTTCAAGTTAATGGCACCCCTTTTTCTGGTCTGGAACCCCTTCGTATGTTCGCACCCCTTGAGCTGAGGCGGACAGCTTTGGTACATGCGTGCAGTGACGTGGACGTTTGGCCAGTGTGGTCTCGAATTTTATCCGCCGCGGCATTAGTCCGGGCTGCTAACTTCAATTTTCATAGGTTTAGCTACCAAATCTAACCATTGCCACTAAATATATAAACATAGCCGCAAAAACTAACATGTAGCCACCATATTTAGGGTATAGGGTTAGGGTTATTCGTGTTCGCAGCCATATTTTTTGAAAATTGAAGTTAGCAACGACAAATAATATATCGGCAGCTCGGACAAGATCCGCTATCGGATCATGTCCGCCCGGACTAATCCCGCGGCCGGACTAGTACAGCTCCTACACCGCTAGCTTCCGATAGTTCTACATCTTCTTTAGATAATAAACTACAACGCGGAGCGTAAGCGATGACGATTAACCGCTGACATACCAGAGTTCTGTCATATCTGTATACACACTGTGTTTAATCTTGGTGAAAGTTTGGAAGTTGGCATTGGAAGAGTTGATTAACGCTGTTTGATCAATTGAATGGCGCTATGTTTGTTCTCGGGAGGAAAGTTTATGTTTCGGCTTACGTCATTGACTGAGTTATGCTTTGATACTGAGATATGATGGTATAGAACGATAAATATGCTATCTTGCAAACCCTCACGTTTCCTTTGGGTTACGATAGTAGACCAATAAATCTAGCTCCTTTGTAGACCTTTATGCTTTCTTATATATGACGGTAGGACAATAAATTATATGAGCTCTTTGCAATCTAATATGATTTAGACGTCTGACTTTATATAATAAAATTAATACAAACCGTTTAATGACCTATAAACTGAGCTTGAACTCGGAAGTATCACGTTCTTCAAGTTCTTAAAATGTTAAAAAGTTTGAAAAATCACTGTACAATGGTTCACTTTTCCTCTTCTAATACGCCACATTTCTTATATACTATACTGAACAATAGTCAGGGCTGAAATTCATCTGTCTTACGTTTACTTATAGTCCGGAAATTCGTTTTGTATTCCCTCAGACCGAAACCAATCGAACAATCAAATACATACTTTGGATTCCCATTTCCCAGTCTTCAGAGAGGCTCAGCGATCTGAAGTATTTGAACATTGTCCGCGTATTCTCTTGAGACAACCACAACATA
The DNA here is from genome assembly GCA_037951105.1 of Echinarachnius parma. Taxonomy (NCBI): domain Eukaryota; kingdom Metazoa; phylum Echinodermata; class Echinoidea; order Clypeasteroida; family Echinarachniidae; genus Echinarachnius; species Echinarachnius parma. Next base: position 58,685 of record JBAMJV010000888.1, on the reverse strand, counting down.
AACGAATATCTAATAACATCTTTACTGTATTTTACTGAATTAATTTTGCATTATCTTTCTGTAGCAAAAGGGAGCACTCAAATCGTGATGAATTGTCATTCTTTTGTCTTTGAAATCTCAGCAATCTCGAAAATTTAAACAATTGCACGGTCGTATTGTACAGTATTTCTCTTGCGAGAACCATACAATGAGCCTGTATATACCAAACGTTCCTATTAAATGCCTGTATCCTCTTGCGAGTCATCAATTCCGAGTATCAGACGTATTACAGATCGTTCATGACAATCATGACAATAGTGACTTGAATGTCATGTTGAAAATACGTAATAAAGAGAATGTGATAGTTGAAGTGAGTCTTGAATAATTGTTATAGCCGCAAAATATCCTGCCTGATTTAATTCTCTTTTAGTGTGAGAAACTAGTTTGAAACGTGAATTCTAAACACAAACGAAAGTTGTGGTTCTGTGAAATATTACGATTTCACAAATAATTTAGCTAGACATGTGATACAAAATGTTTAATGTAAAACGTTCCCACTTATTCATACTTGTGTATACATGGTATATGCAATGTGAAATCATCGGCTTTATTAAAGATATTCCATTATTTTAACTTAAGGCTTGTTAATGTTATGAGGTTCACAGTAACAATACACACCAAGAAATAAAGGTTCAAATTTGCACCCTTGAGGGTGCGAAATGCTGCTAGAATAGCAGCACATTTAAGGGGCAATATTGCACCCCAAAGTGGGGTACGCAACTTATTGTGTGCACACATACACTTTTAGGGTGCACGTATAATTGCACCCTTACGGGTACTGCCCTTGTAGCAGCTCTTAGAACCCTAATATTGTACCTTCATTTCTTAATGTTTATATATAGTAATCGTTTAGAGGCATTTCTTGTCTGAATTAAAGCCTACACCAAGTCCCATACATTAGCTTTAAGTGATCATGTCTGAAGTTCTGGCGCCTCTGTTGAAAAGTTATGTCATTGTATTTTATTGTTTTCTTTTAATAAACTTTCTTCTATGTCCTTTGTTTTATTGCTGCAAAGTATGCCCGTCCATCATAAGCTAATACTAAGTGTCCCCCCTGGTCAAGTCAAGTCGACTGGCATTTATGAAATTTGAGTTATGTTTTATTTATATGATTCCATGTAGCTATTATTAGATTTGAGAAATATTTCAAGAGACCATAAAGCTTTCATTCTTGCGTCTGTTATAGGGAGTGTGCCATGCGAAAATATGTTCAAAGTATAGCGGGTCTCTTTCCCGCGTTTTATAAATAATGTTGACATATAATTTAAACTTTTAATTTTCCTATTCTCTGTCATGTCCTTAATGACTAAGGCTGAAATTTAAGGGAATCTCTTCTTGACATACAAAATCTTATCGCCAATAAGGCTATATCATAACATAAAGTTGTTAATAAAATATAATATGGCTGTAACGAAAGAAATGAACAACTTTATGTTATGATACAGCTTCATTGGCAAAATGATTATGTATGTCAAAAGGAGATTCCTTTCCTTTTGGGTTTGAATTACTAATCTATGCTATATTTAGCCAATATTCAACAAACAACATGCACACTACAAAATGGAGCATTCTTATTATAGACTTGTTCTTTACATCCTCTATACAGACAAATACATTTCCGGAAAGGAAACCGACCATATGACAATAAATATTATTTATAACATACAACAAGCTCTATACTTCTCTTTATACTCTATACAAATGTCAACAGGATGCTGTAGAAATAGATTCGTTCAGGTAAAATTGAGTCTGGAAATCCCGCCTTAATTGAAAGTCCAAACACCCGTCACAAATACGGATTTCAAGTGCATGAGGCCATTTATGTAGCCGGATGGTCGGATGCATACAAATCAGGTATACGGTATACGAACTAGAGCTTACTTTGATTGTATTCAAACAATATATCAAAATTCTCTGAAAGGAATAGAGCTATTCGCTTAAAATGCATGACAATGTAAATTGCTGCTTGTAGCTATCGCATGCACCACTTGGTATGGATGCATTTTTCTTTTATGGGATAATAATCATGTAAGAAGGCAATTATGTTTGGCACATGGGTCATCGTAACTAAATCTATTTCTTGAAACATTACATAGTAAAGTGAAGTAAAGAAAACAGACATACATTGTCTGTCTTTTTAAATAACATGCTTATAAGTAACCTAGATTTTGAAAATGTTATAAAGCCGTCTATTATTAAGTAAATGTAAAATTCCCAGCTAGCCACCTGACGTCGGGCCGATGTCGGAAGTTGGTTGGCGGATGTCGGCATATCGCCGTTGGCTCGAGGTTAAAATGTCCGCCAGCCCAACATCGTCACGACGTCATTTTTGTGATATATTGGCATAACGTCATTTTCCGACAATGGCCCAACATCATGTCATGAGATGATGTTGGGCCATTGTCGGAAAATGACGTTATGCCAATATATCACAAAAATGACGTCGTGACGATGTTGGGCTGGCGGACATTTTAACCTCGAGCCAACGGCGATATGCCGACATCCGCCAACCAACTTCCGACATCGGCCCGACGTCAGGTGGCTAGCTGGGTTGCTTCAAGTGCTTTCAAAGATGTCCTTTTTTTTAACATCGTGCTTACACAGTCTAGATTTTGAACATGTTATATACATGAAGCAGTCTATTTTATACCAAGTTAATATAAAACAGATTGCTTCGAATGTTGTAAGGAGTTTGGTTCATGCTCCCATTGAACGATTTTGCGACTGAATAACTTTTTGTGGGGTTTATCAATAAGTTTTGAGGGGACGCTGGGGGAAAAGTGGAAAAGCGCCATCATGCGTCACGAAATATAAAATCTATAGGGTACCACTGCATGCATGCTGGTAAGAACGTGTTTTCCGAAAACATCTGTATTAATTTAAGCGTTGGGAATTACAGGTATTACTAGATTTTTGTCTTCGTTTCGACCGGAAACTTATGAAATAATTATGCTTATTGTGCTGTCATGTATGAATTAAAATACAATATTATGTTTCCGATGTTAAACGTTGCGATGTGTTTGATCTCCATCGCGCAAAAGGTACGTTTTTAATAGATAAATAATGTTTTTTCTGGTTTGGTTTGTGAACCATTGCTATTGACCAAGATCAACATTCACGCAGTATTTTTGTCTTGACATATAATTATGAGATTGAATCGATCTTTATTCTTAAGCCAAATTAAACTACATTTTAACCTATAAAAAACACGATTGATTTCTCTGAAAGCTCCAACGCTCCAAATAGTATCTCTTGAAACTCGTAAAAATTAGAAAATAGTTGTTCGCAATTTGGAAACAACAAGAGAACATTATTTTAACCCGCCTTAACGCGTAAAGTGACAAAGTTACAAATCTGTACCATGCACATGCTACGTATTATTCATATATATAGCTGGTTCATCACTGGCACACTATCAGTTAAATGGAACAAGAAGACGTTGTTTAAAAAAATAATTATACGGTTGTGGCAATATCGGTTGATTGAAAACGTTGCTTAATTCACTTTCTTGGTCTTTTGATATAACCATAATAACATTGTTGCTTTGGGGCATTAATTTGAAGAAAGACATGTAAAATGGTATAATATATAGGACATGTCAACTGGGCTCAACATTATGTATGCCAACCAAAAACAGATTAAATGTGTTTTGCATTTAAAGAATCCTGTCCAACTTTTGCCAGCCAAATTTCAAGACTTGAGAGATTATTGTCTTAAATGAAAGAAAATGTCACGATAACAGCTTGCCTGAACAACAATTAAGGCTTGAAACCTCCCTTTTCGTGGATTTAAATTGATTGTAATACCTCACCATAATAGAAGGTTGGACCGCCAGTTTATTCTGATGTACGAGCGTTCGCCTGTGTAAAAAGAAATCTCATGTATTTTTAACTGGACCTCTATGAAAAACAAATGTGCTGACTATAATTATAGGGTGTTCCGCCCTTTTGTGAAAATAAATAGATTAAAAAAAATAAAAAGAAAAATGTTTTCGCCCATGTTCTTCCTTTTGGTCAGATTTATAATAATTATGTTCTGCACCTTGTTTTGTTCATGTTGGCTGTACACCTCTTGCACGTGTGGTTGTTGAAAAAAAAACATATTAAGAACCACCCCTTTGACAAAAACGAATTGGGAACTTAAATAAGACATTTTGAGTCTTGTTCGCATCGAAGCATAATTATCTGGATTCATTGGAAATGTATACAACTGAAACCATAACAAATTATTTTATATTTTTGTCGTTATCCGAGCTACTTTATCATTATAACATGTCTAAGCCGAGAGTTTTTGATTAATGAAACCATGCATTGTAGTTTCTCTTTGAAATTATTATTCGTTTAGATACTATTCTCTAAGTCTCAGGTGTGATTATATTGGTCAACGATACTTATACTATCGAGAAAGGTAACTTGGGTGCAAGCTCGTCTCATGACACCTATGTATAAAGTTTGTTAGAAGGTAACAACATACCTTTGAACTTTGAAGCCGTCCATAAAACATTTCCCAGCATTTGCAACGGGAGCCTCTGAAAGCTGCTATGAAGGGTGATAATTTGCGTCATATAATTTCATTTTCCTAATGATACATGTTATGGGTAGAGATTAAACACTATTAAGATTCCTATAGGTAAACTATCCGTGAGGCAAGTATGGTAGCAGAGGTTGGGGTGGGGTGGGGGGATGGGGGCCGCAATTACCTATACCCCTGTGACAATGTTTGCCCCCCTCCCCCACCCACCAGCCCCTCATGGCAAGTACTAACAAACGAATACATTGCGATGATATCATCTTTAGCATGACCCATTCCCCAGCAACCCCCCCCCCCCCCCCATGGCATTAGAGCCTGCCCCCCTCCCCCGCCCCATGGGAAGTAGGAACAAAGGAATACATAGCGACGATGATTATCACCTTTAACAGGACCTCTTCCCCAGCACACCCCCCCCCCCCCCCCCCCACCCCGCATACGAATCCTTTCTCCTCCCTTCCCTGTGGGGGTTGAAACGTGTTGGTTAAACTTTATCCCGGAAATCGAAATGGGACCTGTCCCGAGGCCTTGTACAGACAAAGTTTCACATTTTGATCACGTCATCGAGCACTTCTTATCGATCGATCATGCGCGATAAAAGGTTTAAATATCGGAGAATATATATCGCGTTTCGAGTGCTATCGGTTGCAATCAAATTCGTATTTATCAAATACTGCAAATATTACCACTTTATTTTCTAAATTTCTTGATAATCCAAATGGAACTGAAAGATTGAGGGCGATATTTCTTTAATTCCACAGAGAAATAAAAATGTCTCAGTTTTGCATGTGAACGAACCACGTTTTTTCCCCGTGATCGAAACGCGATTTAGCCCGAGGTCCTCGCGATTGTTTCGATGTTGTTTTGTTTTATTTTACAAGTCATCGAGCCCGCCTAATCGATCGATCCGAGATAAGAGGTATTAGATTTGTGAGAAAGTGTGTATCATGTTTCGAATTATATCAATGTCATTCATGTTTCATATCCAGCCAAACATTATATTACATTCTGGGTGGTCTTACTTTTAAAAAACAAAAACAGAAAAAACATTTTCTATTTTACAGTCATACTGCTATCAACTCCATGGTAAAGTAGGTTTTTGTATTGGTGAGATTTTTCCTTATTCTCTTTATTTTGATATGCCGCATCATAGAAACGAATTTTCTGTTTTAAAAAAATATTTAACGTTCATAACAATGTCCGCATTGCGTAATTCCGTGGAAGTCACCATCAGTTCTTTACATTTTTACTGAATTACATGTCACTCATCAAAATAGAAGTGAACAGGTGAACAAATTTAAAAGAAAAAGTGGATTACAAAGCAGCACAGGTAAGCAGAATCGGACAGGTAGTGTTTACGACGGAAGAGGAAGTCCACGATGGGGGGGATGAAATGCTCCCTAGGGTACTGATCAGGGGGTACGAAATGCCCCCGAGGGTGCCAAAAGGGGAACAATCATACCCCGCTGCCCGGATGGTATGAAGTTTCGCAGCCCCCCTTATCGAACCCATCGCGCGTTTCGCGTAGATCATGTTTCATGATCCGCATGCATGGTGCCAAGTCTGTACCCATATTACATCAATTAAGAAAAAAACAATAACAACAACATGAACAAAGATAGCCATAATACCTGTGTATTATTATTCCCGTGTCTAAAATAGCGTGCGACGGACAATCTTTCTCTTGGCATAATTCCACAAAAATAGAAACGTAATACTGACAGGGAAAGACGTTTTGTTTCTTTTTTCATGTGAGTAACGTGAAATCAAGAGTTGTTTGGCTACCTGTTTCGATGCATAATCTGTATCGATTGATTATATTTTCGTTAGTAGTCTTTATTATGATCATGAACATTACTATCGCTTCAAAAAAGACAATGTCAATTCCTTAATTTGTAACATTAGTTGTTGCGGTCGAGAAGATTGTTTAAATCAAGACGCAGATGTCTTATAATTATCTGTATCTAATGCGTCAAACATAAACTGACATCGTAAAAACGATACTAATATTGTGCTCGACTTGACGTGCGTGACATAGGTGACATACCTAGAAGACATTGTAATAAAAAGTGAATTCATACCTCGGAGAGGGTGTGAGCATCAGCTTCAACCCATCGTTACCATGGTTACTGGACAATGAGAGAATGCCTGATTAGTAGACCACTAAATCCCCTTTCCAGTCGAATTCTAAAACTATCATTCCAGTCGCAATAATTTTGATCTACCAAATAATATATGATTTTATTTTTAGTGAATTTCTAGTGTTATTTTTGCGTATGCTACGTCATTTTTGGGGGGTTCGGATAGTTTATTATAATATATATCTGTATTGTCTTTCTCCGTTTCTGGAAACGATTGTGATGTTTGCTTTGGAGGAAGGGGAAATTATTTTTGGTGGATCCCCCAGGTCTGAAACGACCTCTTTCCATGCACGAGTCATGAGCGATTCCCCATTCAGTATCCAACAGTGAGTGGCTGACATTATGTTGCTTCCTCCGCCGATCCGTCGTTTGTTTTTGATTTCCACTTTGCCTTTTCTCGGATTGTTGTCGACATTTCGCACATATTTCGGAAACGAATAGATGTGATAAATATTCTCTAAAGGTGTAGCAATAATATATTTTGAAACCGTGCTTGAGTGTTTCGATTCAAACGTTTGAATTTTACCCGCAGATACAAAAAAATATTGTAATGTTATGTTAACATTATTTATCCATATGGTATTAATATCCGCAAAACATTCCAGTCCGGCATGGCTTGTAGAACACAATTCCCAATTTCATTCGGTGTTCAATTTATTTTCCTTAAAATCCCAGATCTGTTTCATGATTGTAATGTTGTTGTTTTTTTTTTTTTTACTTTGAAGCATTGTTGTAGGATTGCAGACCTCCCATTTCCTCCTTATTTCTTGCTACAGGTACGACAGTACTTCCAAACCTCAAAGTTGTCATCTGCAATAAGATTACCCCTGGAGTGGTTGATATACAATTTGGCCCTCTTCCAGCGACGTTTGGAAATGTTTGTTTCAAAACCATTTTAAAGTAAATTCCAAGAGAGAGGAATCCCAACTTTCTTTGCTAATTTTCTCTTGAAATAATTTGTACTCATAATTAAATTCAACATCGTTGTTTTACTTCGTCCACTGCAGGTACGTCGGTATCTTCAAGCCGCTGCGCCCCCGCATGAAGAAGTCTACCTTGTGCGTCATCATCTTTGCCATCTGGGTGGTGTCCATCCTGGTGTCCCTGCCTGCCCCGCTCAAGACTCGCGTCACCACCTTCTACAACTGCAACACCAAGCGGAACCAGAGTCAGTGCCTGGAGATGTGGAACAACCTGGTGGCCGCCAAGCTCTACGTGTCCTTCATGACCCTGGTGGAGTTCCTGGTGCCCTTCTTCACCATGGGTGCGATCTACCTCCAGATCGCCCTCCAGCTGTGGATGCACCGCACGCCCCCGGGCAACCAGACGGACCGGCACCGCGAGATCACGCTGGTCCGGAAGCAGAAGACCATCCCGATGCTCATCACCGTCGTTGTCGCCTTCTTCTTGTGCTGGGCGCCGTACTACGCCTACAACCTCGCCGTCAACTTCGCCGGCAACAGGCTGGAGGACTTTTCGGGACACCTCGCGCTGTTTTTCGTCGTCGAGAGCATCGCCATGCTCAACTCGGTCATCAGCACCATCATCTACTTCCTGATGAGCCCCAACTTCCGCACGGAACTGACCATTCTCGCCTCGTGTATCTTCGGGAAGAAAGTTTTGGCGCGTGTCCGCACCAGTGACCTTGATAAGGACAAGTTCAACATGCCGATCCACACGCACAGCAACCACAGCAACAGCAACTCGGTAAGGGGCAACGGCTACACGCAGGTAGGTCTGATTCGCAAGAGTTCCGACACGGCAGAGGCGAGGATCTAGCACACTCATTGACCAAGCACGGATCATGTACCGATCACGCACCGATCACGGGCCTATCACGTGATCATACAATGATCTAGGGCACGAGCGTACTTATAAAAGTGGACTGTTCAAGCTCTGTTCTCGCGATCTTACAAACATTAAAATGCATACACTATGTGCTAATCTCGTTATTAGCGTGCGTGCTGATCTATCTTACAAGGATCACCATAACATACAGTGATCTAGTATAAGTCACATAATATGAACACGTGATTATTGCAAGGATGTGGCTCCTGAAATTATAATACAGGAGGATCGAGTGGACATACTGATCTGACAAACATTATTATGATCTATAGGCCTTGTATATGATCGTGTAATCTCGCTGCAGATCCCATACGTACGAGGATCTAGTGAACCTCGAACGCACCTATTTATTATGAACATAGAAATTACTATGATTTATAGCGCACGTACTTATTTCGTGATCATTACACAGATCTAACGCACGCGCGGACATCGGGATCAAAGTGTTTTGTTATCTTGACTTGTGATCCCGTTGAGATCTCGCAAACCATGTGATATTTTGAACTGATATTATACCTGTGATCTTGATCATGAACATGCTACAGTTTTAACAGTAACGGCCTTTCATGATGCTGATTTTAGTTGTGTGGATGGTGAGAATATCAACTAATGCTTGGAATCTTTGAATGCAGCAAACTGAACAACAACAAAAAAGAAGATATTTTGCGTACGGGTATAACTCAGAATTTAAAGAACTATGTAGCGAAGATGATTACAGAGATACATCTGAAGACATTTTTGGCGGGGACTCTAAACATAAATTGTGTATTAGTTTAGTTTGTTTTTTCACTGAGAAGCATACAACATAATCAGTGTATTTTTTATTTCTCACAATGAGAACTAACTGATTATAAATGTGGGCGGCAATTTTCTTCAGATTTTCAAATGTGCATTAAGTATTTTTGACTAGCCAAATAGACACGATGGACATGGCAATTTTATATTTATTATGTTTTTGTGATAACGCTTAAACACATTTTAATATAATATGTCGTGTGGTTTTAGTGAAAACTGACATTTTTAGATTATAACTTGTTTCGATGGTCTATGATTATGTTGCGAAATGTATTTTATGAGTAATACATGATTTACGCAAAAGGGACATGTGGGTTGGGTTCCATTTGTACTTTACCCAGATTCGATCAAACATGTTGAAGAATGAAATGGGCCCCGTTGCAGAAAGAGATACAATCGATTGTAAGTTGCAATTAATCCTAAGTCAGATCACGTGTTCTAGATGCGCAAATCTGATTGGTTGAAACGCGTAAATTTTCTGACTTACGATCAATCGTAACTTACAATCGATTGTATCTCTTTCTGCAACGTGGCCCTGGTCTATGTACCCATTGATTGGTGACCAAAACGTACACAATTTAAGAACATGATATAAATGCCTTCTTATCAATATGTTACACGTTTAAAATGAGACGAGTATTACGTAATATTTTGTTTTCACAAACGACCGATACTACCGTATTCTAGTTCGACATGCACGTTTAACATCAGTCAGATGCACACGTAGTTTATTTATTTTATTTTTTATTTTACCAGGGAACCGTGACTCGGCCATCAATTACTATTTTTAGACTGTCCCTGAAAAAACGTATACGTTATGCTAGCATGTAATATACATTGCATAGTTTGTCCCAATATATATAATAGGCGATACACATGATCCGTGATTAAATTATTTTAAATTATTATAATCAATGATTATTATAACAAATAATATAGCCGACTAATCCAGACAGCTCTATTACAGTAAATATTTGCATCATAATTATGTTTATACTTATATTTTATTTATTGATTTAATTTATGCTTCATTCTGTGCACATAATATATCATATATGATTGTGTATGTTATTGATTACAATACATTGTGGTAGCGGGATAGTTTTACCTATGAGAAGATAATACATACAAAAAAAGGAAAGTAAAACAGCTAACTACGTTGCAAAATAGTTGTTTGCAGACTGCAGTTGAAATAAAAACATCAAGGATTTGGGAGAAAATAATTGTGATAAAGGAGTGGATTCTTTGTCGTAATACATGAAGTTCTGACAAAAGCTTTTTAAGTTGGTTTTTGTTATATCCTCAGGGCCCCTACTAAAAGACCCTCACTACTCAGACCCCTAAAATATGTTCATACATAATAATGGCGTAGCCATCAAGATTGGAGACCAAAAGTAATTCAATTAAAATTGATACTTCAGCATGTAGCACATGTCATGTACAAGACGCCCCCGTTTCATATCCATTACGCCCTCGCACCCCCCCCCCCCCCCCCCCCCCCACCGTTGGTGAAATTCTATCTGCCCCACTTTACATTTTACATTTTAATGTATATTTTGTATATCACTGGCTTTGAATAGCTAAGGTTGTTTCTCTCTTCTTCTTTTTGGGGGCACATTTCAGTATTCAGGACTGATATACCTTTATACAACTGACGTTATTTCATATAACCAGACGATTAAAAATTGCCTACATTTGATTTGATTTTGTAAAAACATGATAATTATAGAATACTTGGGAAAGTTGAATATTACAAACAGGACATCTAACTTAAAAGACTACCTCTTACAGACCATTTTTGTCTAAAATGTGACAACTAATGTGATAATTATTGTCATCATGTTTAAAATGAACGACCGTACTTTAATACTCCTTGACTTTTAGTCCATCTTATTCGATCAAACGATTTTGTTTTATTACCATGACAACTGGACCCAAATTACCCTTCTTAACGGACACATCAGTAAATAATATCAATTCGTTCACCACTATCAGATGGACAATGTACGTTATTCAACTATGGCATACTATAATTATTATAAGACATGGATACATGAAACCAACATTTTAATGTGCAATTTAGCTGAACTCCCTTAATTAAATTAGTATTTTATGTTATATCTACAGAAAACCTTACTTGATCAAATCCACGTCTTTAACGACCAAAGTATTATTGATAAAAGTATGTGCTTATTACAAAAAGAGTGATTGTTTTTTTGTAAATATATATCTTGGCATATTTAATTGGCAGGTGCTATGTTTATCGTAACTAACAACAACTATATAGGTAATTGGTTTTTATACCTTTTTCATCATGATGGATTATTGTATGTTCAAATTATGCCGATACCTTGTTTCCATTATTGAGTATAATTGAAGAGCTTAGTTCCGAAAGGCGCTAAATCCATTTTCCATAAAAAAAAAATTGAGTTAACGATATCAGTCCATTAATGAGCTACATAGCTATCTAGAAATCAAATTTGTAGGACTTTTTACACGATCAAAATCAAACTATGGAACGTTTCACTTTTATATTCCCATATAGGCATGTGCACAAAGCTGGACAAAGAAACCTATTTTTCTCGAAAGTTGAAAAAGTGGATTTAGCGCCTTTTTGAATTAAGCTCTTCAATTATTATTGTTAGAGAGTGAAAAAGACCTGAACGAAGAAAAAACTGTGCCGTTTTTTTAATACGTATTAATATATATTATATCATATTATACTTCACATATAATGTTATTGTACAGTCATTAACGCTTGAGTTTGAACTGCCCTTTTTATACGGAATAAAAGTAGTTTTGATGTATCCTAATTAATATTTTTGACGGTGTATATCATTTCTTGTTTTACTTGTTGTTTGTGATTGTATTTATAGGTGCTGCTGGTGATTGTATGTATTTGATGATGATGATGATGATGATGACTGATGACTGATGATGATGATGATGATGATGGTGATGATGATGGTGATGATGATGATGATGATGATGATGATGGTGATGGTGATGGTGATGGTGATGGTGATGATGAGGATGGTGATGATGACGAAAATGATGATGTTGATAATGATTATAATAATTTAAAAAAATCATTATTGTGAAGATGATTTAATGATGATAGTAATGGTGGTGGTGGTATTGAAAGGTGATAATGATTGATTGATTGATTGATTGATTGATTGATTGATTGATTGATTGATTGATTGATTGATTGATTGATTGATGGGTGGTATGATCTGCCGTTCATAAAAGGTCCTATTTTGTATTTAAGAAAAAAACAAAGAAATTGAGAATACGAAATCATTTCTTTTGAACCAAAGATGAAACTCATTTATTTATAACATTAAAACTGTTCATATAAATAAAATCGATTTGTAATGCATCAACATAAATAGTTCTATAAGTACATGAACATTGGTCCAGCACGCGTTTGGGCCTCTGGTGAAATATTGGTCCAGTAATTTATCTAAAATGGTTGAATACAATGCAACATTATACGTTGGGTTTTTATCTTTCAGAGCCGGTATGCCTGGCCAAAAAAGAGCACATTTGTACCCTGGCATGGAATAAACAATAACTACTATACCATATTCTCTGATTATAACGATTACGACTGGGTATAGACTTAAATGCACAAGATCATAACGTGGGTAGCAACAAACAACCTCAACACTGATAATACTTTAGCATGAAAATTGTAACGATACTAATGCCAACAGAAATAAATTTAGCTTCACGTAAATGTTTAGTCCATTGAAAAGCCAAGGATGTTTCAATGTCCGCCAACAGCGTAACCATAGTAACGCACTGGAGCTTGGGTCTCCCCTTATGATAGAATCAGTGACTTAGTATACACATAAATATCTACAAATATACGCAGGTATACGCAAGGATTATACTTTACATCCTATCATTTATTATTGTTTGGTTTATCTAATTTGACAAATTAGATACATGGATGTTTGAGGATAAAAAGGCACTACATAAAGAAAACGAAAGATTAAAAAGAAAAAGCTTACAATTATAAATACATTTTCCTGTATTTTTTCCCCAGACCTCTGCTTTAAGACGATTCCTATATATACACCAATAATATACTGAGTAACAAAACCATTAATTCCCCAACTATGACATCACGAATATACGCTAATACTCAATTGCTCTGTATACGTGTCAACATTTTCATAGAATGTACACTACCATTATTTTTATTATAAAAAAAACCTTTGTATGCATATAATTGCAACTCATTAATAGTTATAAAGGGATACACCTATTATATCAGATTATAAAACATTCGGACATTTTCAATTGCAAAATAATTACTATGATTTATTTGGATTAGATGTATGCCTACGTTTTCAAGTTAATATTTCTTGCACATTTTTTAATTATTCAATATTATTTTATAATTACAATTTGTGACCAGTAGAATTCAAGTTTCCATTATGTATTAGTAGAAAATGAATAAAATCAATTCCATTTAGTTCAATTCAATTCAAACCAATATTGACATTGTATACAATCAATACGTGCTTTAACGGAGATTATACTGCATTGTGGCTTTAAGCGATCAAATAAATACAACGATAAAACAATATACATAGAAACAAATCAGGAAAATAAAATAAATTAAGTTGTTACAACAATAACAACATATTCCCTATATATAGACACGATTATTATATGTACAATCATAATTTCAATTTTATCGAAAAGAAAAGAAAAGAAATGTCACACAATTCAAGAGAATAAAAAGGCACGCGAATCGGTGGACATTCTTGCCCGGTCTTACAAATTACAACTTGATCTGTCCCGTTAAGAAAATAAATAACATTTTAACTTTCAATATCGCTCATTCTCTATTATGACCCGTACTATTGTTACAACACTGAATACTGCTCTGATGTCTCCACGAAGTCTCTTTTACTTATGTCCGACACTTTGCAAAAGATTTTGTAATTCATAAACAGTACAATTAATCAGCAACACTTACGGAACCATTAAGGCCTCATGGCTCCGTATGCGCCAAACGTCTGCGGGTGCGCCAATTCTATACACGCGTACATATGGAAACAATAGAACCACGGAAGACGCGTACGTCCTAGCCAAAGGTCTTCTTCTGCAGACTCTTAAACACAAGCTTTGATATGGTGATGATTTTTTTTAAATTATATTAATTATACAATGAACTTTTTGGTCAGTAGGTGTAATTAACTACTAAAACGTTTACCTTTCATTTACACGAATATTATGTTGGGGTGTTGGTTCCCTTTAAAGAAGAACAGAATACCAAAGAGTGACGTCACAGCTGTTCGTTCGTTGCCATGGGCAACTAGTTGCAAACAATGTCAGGCAAGCCCCAAAATGGTGACCTAGAGGTTGCAAAGAACGCAATTTCTTATCCCCTTTGTTTAGTTGTTAATTAATAACAATTATGATGGGACAAAACATGAAAGTGATGTCATCTATTTGGTACTATATACACCCGAAGTCTCCAGATCTCATCTTTCTTGAAAATATTCAGACGCAATATTCGTCAACTTAAAAATTTCTGATTTTATTCATGCTCCTAAATCACCGCTGTGAATAATTATGGTTTTACAGTTCACAAAATGTACGTTTGTAACCCAAAAAAATGATGTTCTGGATTCGTTTTCGAAGTTTCTTTTAATAGGGTAGTCCGAATGTCAGGCCACGACACCCACTTATTGGTACGACTGTCGTACGACTGTCGTACAACATCGCAAAACAAACCACGAAATCCCCCAAAATTCGTCGTGAACCTGTCGTAGGTTTATTGTAACCAGGGCTTAACCCTACACACTATTAACACAACTTTCTAGCGTACATGTAATATTCAGATCGTATTAAAGCGAGGCGTACTTGCAAAAAGCGCCCTCAGACATAACAACACAGTCACTTTAAAAGAAAATGCCATATATGCGAAACTTAGTAGCAATGATGACGTCACTTTCTGCTGCGTGGAGGGAACTAATTGCACAGCATCTGCTACGTGTGCTTCAAAATACTTGTATAGTCCCCGAATCAGTGCTCTCCGAAGCTTTACGTAACGTTACGAAGCTATACGAATCGTTGCGAAGCTCTGCGAAACGTTAATAAAGCGTTGATTCTACGCCGAACTTTCTTGCAAGCACACGAATAACAGTCCAAGAGAAAAGGGGGTCCGAACATTAAACATGATTCACATATATAACGACTGCAACAGGACCAGTAATCATTACTGTCAATTAAGTCAACTGATAACAGTACATTACTTCATTTGTTCTTAATCACAACATTTACAATGTCAATAATTATACGAAACCGTCCTTTAATGGCACATGAATAAACAGCGCTAGATTAAAAGTGTATAATGATTTTGACTAAAATATCACGAGGACATTGACTGAATGAAGGTTCTATAAACTAGCGTCATGTTCGGCTTTATACAGCTTTGGTTTTGGTACTTCACATTTAATCGATGTCATCAGATAATAAAATTATATCATACATTATCAAGATCAAGATAAAATACTTTGATGAATACAGTTCACTTTATAGTATATCGAACATAAATGTAATAATCGGTTCGTAAAAGCCACAATATATCGTTCCAAAAATAATCTCACTCTCGTGATAATCATTTGTCAAGAAAGTGCGATAGCTCGACGATGGTCACACTTTACACGACGTAATGTCAGGTAAGCGGCAATAAACATGTATCTATCGTGATGTGATAAACGAACACGGTTCTCTCTATATCCGTGTATCCACAGTCTCGATAGTGTGCTGTTTCCTGGACCCATTCATGTAGCCGTTGATGCGCGGGACGTTGGACGACTGGCTGCCAGCAGACCGGTGAGACGTCCTGGTCTGCGAGCCGCTGATCGACGGCGGCCTGCAGCAGGCGAACGCCTTGCCGAACAGGTGGACGAGCTCCTTGCGAAACACGGGGCTGAGCCCGAAGTAGATGATGGTACTGACGACGGCGTTGAGCATGGCCATGCCTTCCACCGCGTACATGAGGATGAGGTAGTAAGGCAGCTTCTCGATCTCTTCGTAGAGGAACTGGAACGCGACGTTGTAGGCGTGGTACGGCGCCCAGCAGAAGCAGAACGCGACGACGACGGCGACCAGCATGGGGATCGTCTTCTGCTTCCGCACCAGCGTGATCTCGCGGTGGCGCGCCGTGAGCTGCCCCGGTGGGTGGCGGTGCAGCCACAGCTTCGTCGCGATGCTCAGGTAGATGCATCCGATGATGAACATGGGCACGAGGAACTCGATGACGCCCAGGAAGAGCGTGTAGATCTGCGAGGCGCGGACGTCGGTCCAGTACTCGGCGCAGAAGCGGAATTCCTCGCCGTGGCACATGCCGTTGAAGACCTGCGTGTACAAGGCTGTCGGCATCGCCACCCCTATCGACACCACCCACGTTAGGATGATGATCACCACCAACGTCGCCTTCTTCATCCGCGGCATCAGCGGGTTGAAGATGCCGTGGTATCTGAGGATAGAAAAAGAATTGAAAATTTATTAGTATACTATAGTTATACAGATTCATGAGAAGAAGAAACAAAATTGTGTGACAAGTAGAAAATGAGAAGAACTAATTACATCTATCCGCGGCGTCAGCGGCGGGCTGAAAATACCGTGATATCTGGCGATTGCTGTTAATACAGATAAAAAAACGAATTTTATTTTATTTGATAGTATCTGACAAAATTGTATATAATAATGCAATATCATACAAGGTAATTTTTAAAAATCATAAGCAACAAATTTGGATCACATGCGGTAATTAAATTTGGCGGGAAAACATATAATACTTATTATGATATCACACAAAAGCAAAGGTGCTGAGAGGTCAAAGCGTTTTAATGATCAGCTTTCTATTTCACAACCCCCTCAATCAAAATGGTTCAGTCCTCATGACGTCATGTGCATGGTTAAACAATGGCAGATGACATGCAGTTATACGATGACTGATTGGGTAACTCCGCCCTAAGTAGGACTCTGCCATTATACAGATAATGATTCTATTCAGAGAAATCATCTGGGCCACTAATATAAATGTTACTCTTATAGCAACATCCGACCCGGTTATTATCATCTGAGTGTGGAAGAGCAAAGGGCATCAAGGTATAGGGATTTTCAGATTATAGATTGATGATTGATGATTATCGCTTTTTAAACGCCGCCTAATTGATGTGTTGTGTTTCCTGCCTACGCACAAGCAGTGTTGGGATATATATATATATATATATATACCTTTTTAATTATTATTCAACAAATCTCTCCGATCCATAATATTAAAACCATAATAATGAGTATGATAATGATAATAATAATTCAACGCTAGCTATTTCAAATCATAATGGAAATTGTCTTTACATTAAAGAAGAAAATGTGTTACATTAGAAAAAAGAAATGCGTTATATTCAAATATTATTTAGTTCTTGGTTATTTTGATTATTGGCCTTCATTTTGAATTTATATTCTTCATTTCAGATGTAGTAGCTTCGTGTGCGCGTGTTTTTGTACAATGTTTGTGTATGCATAATGTGCGCATCTAAGTCTACCTGAATGTGAGTGTTTTGTATTAAATCAGTTCTTACTTTGTACAGTTTTATTTGTACTCAAATGTTCCGATTAAAAAAAAAAACTGAAATAGCTACTAGTGAATTCGATTCCCGAAGCGTTTGATTAACTATGTTAGCAGAAATGGCGTTCGGACGTATATTACATCAGTGATAATTAAGAAGGAGGTTTGGTGGTGTGCAGCTATATCTTATATCTCTTCTAAAAAAAAGTATTTAAAAAAGGCAAAAGACGCCAAAACGCAACAGGGTATTATACCGGTAAGCACAACGCGCACACGAGTTCATATTATAGCGAAAAGTTCATCTGATGTATTCGGTCATATTCATATTTACGTACCGTACGCATCTGTCGTTGTACATGAGCATGTTCGCAACGGAAGGACATGTAGATTTAAAGCGCATCAATCCATAAACCATTTAATGATTACTTTAATTGTAGCCAAAGGCTCCTAGGTCAGAGAACTTTCACCTTCTAATAAACGAAGTTGCATCCTTAATGAAAGTGACCGTCCCACAAGATTTAAAGCACGTCATATATCAAATGAATGTTGTCCCCGCTTTCAGCTCGTTCATCTCAAGGACTTCCCACGTACGCATCGTTTGCATGTCCTTGGGAGTCGATGTTTCGAATACCAACCTGGGGGTTCGCGTGCGCTCGGTCAAAATGAGAATTCGGCTTAATTATGATCACTCAAGATGAGAAGTATGACCGTTCGTTCATGAGCAGAGCGAAACGCCCACATGATTTCAAGTATACTGGTATTGTGATAAATTAATGGTGATGATGGTAATGATAAAGGTGATGATGATGATAAAGGTGATGATGATGATGATGATGATGATGATGATGATGATGATGATGATGATGATGATGATGATGATGATGATGATGATTGTGAGGAGGAGGAGGAGGGGGAGTAGGAGGAGGAAGAGGAAGAGGACGACGACGAGAAGGAGGAGGAGAAGGAGTAGGAGGAGGAGTAAGAAGAGGAAGTTGAGGAGGAGAAGGATACGAGGAAGAAGGATTTGAAGGAGGAGAAGAAGAAAGAGGCGAAGGGTAGTGGGTGAGATGTAAAAGAAGAAGACGATGGTAGCGATCGATAATTATTGATGATGGACACGATGTGGATGATGATGAAGATAATGACGATGTCGATGCTAATGATGTAAATAACGATGTCGATGAGGATAATGATAATAATAATCATGATGATAATGATCAATATTGCGATGCGGAGGATGAAGATAATGAGGATGGTAACGTCGATGTCGATGACGGAATGCAAAGTTTGTTCATTCGCGTTTAGTGACAATGCTCGGAAGGTAACAAAGGGAGAAACGCTGTCTATATGGACCAATACTTACTAAGAAAGGAAATTAATGCACGTATAACGCAGGCCTAAAGGTTAGTCCCATCACTACAACTCGTTACTAGCATCACTCATTTCAAACTTAGAAACAGCAAGCAGTCCATGATACGAAACCAAATGCGCCTAATGACAAGTTCGTTGCGCTCTACTTTCAGCGACTTGGGGCCCTAATAGATTGTGATATCCTCTTCTTCCCCAAGTGAAAATGAGGTAATTAGATCTTGTAGAGGTTTGTTTCTCAGTTAATTATTTGCTTTACTTCAATATTTTAATGATTTGAGTTACATGTTCAAATCTAAGACAGATATAGAATTAATCATTCCCAGAGCCGGGAAGTCTCAACTTTAATGGTTAGAATTAAACTAAAATTGTTTGTGATGCCTCGGGGGAAAAGTACTGTCATCCCAAATTTTCATACCGTAACATTGGCTATTTCTTTCGGATTTCTTCTTCTGTGGTATCATGGTAAGTTTTAATTTCTTGAAATCGTGCTATATAGTGTCAGAAACAGAGCTTTCTCTTGGCAGAAAGGTAGAGTTCAGAACAAACTCGAGTAAGTGCACGTAACATCTACAAAAGTGCGTGACAGTACAACTGTCTTCTTCGCCGACTTACATGTCACGAAAAACAAAATCTGTGCGCGTGCGAAGTAAATTAATTGAACAAACACGAATGACAAGAGGTTACCACATGCAAACATTGGGTTATTGGAAGATATCGTTATCTTTCCATGATCACAAATTGACTTTTCTCACCAGTGTAGCAATCAGAAAAGGGGTAGAGGGGGGGGGGGGGGGGGTTATAGCGACCCGCTCTCTTTGCTACCCCCATCACCAAATGTGCCATATGAGGGCCGAAAAAAAAGATACACAACACCAGACTTATGCGGGGATTGGGGTTACCACAACTCCCTTTTGTATATGTGTTTGTGGAAGGAGGGAGGGAGGGAAGGGGGGGGGGGGGCGCTAATTGTCCCCTCTTCGAACCCCACCTGGCTTGACACTGACTACGCCCCACTGTCACACATTGACTTTGCATGCTGAGAAGTGCAAACCAATGTTATAGATTGTAACGTGAAACGGTGCTACCTCCCCGCCTGCTTCCCTTGATGGCGTAGCCCGGTATAGTCCAGAGGGAAATGGGTTAACATTGGGGGGGGGGGGGGGGGGTGATAGGGTAGATGGGGTGATGGGGGTGGGGTGTGTGGGCAATGACAAATCGAACAATTCCTTGAACATCGATATTTTGAGAATATTTTGTTGCACAGTCATAATGAATAATATGTATTTGTACTACTATGTGTGGCGGTGGTGGATTTGGGGCGGTTTAGGTAGCCAGTCTCAACAAAAACATAATGTATTTTCTACATGACAACTCAAACATGTCCTTGAACATCGATATTTTGGGGGATATTATGTTACACATAATGTATCATCTGTATTACTACTAATATGTCCGAGTGTTGTTGTGGTGGTGGTGGTGGTGGTGGTGGTGGTGGTGGAGGGGCGGTTTAGGCAGCCAGTCTCAACAAAAATATCATGTATTTTCTACATTTTGTACGCATGCTATAGTTAAAATCCTTCTCCCAGTGTTTTAACAGGGCGGGTAACAGAGGGACAGGAGTTCCACAGAGGGAGCGACCATGCCCACCTTATACCCACCCCCTGGTTGCCCCACTGGATTGCCTGCATGGTTTCACGCACCTCCCCCTTCACCTCGGCACATTCAACCCCTCTAATGCCGGTAGAGAAAGAAATCTCGCCCGTCCTTTCCTATTAAAGATTCGTGCATTGATGAAAACCCGCTGTGCTGGTTTTAGTCTCGCACCCAAAAAACGTTTGCCTTTAATCTTAAAAGTAGAAGGTAAGCCCTATATATCATTCGTCAGAAAAAAATAGGGTTCAAATATTTACGCCATGGTGATACCTTACCACCCCTAATGCAGGGTGCAAATTTGATCGTTACAAAGTTCGTATCTGAAGCGGTGAACCAATCGATATGATCAAAGGAGTTTTCAAAGTTGAAGTGCGATATTTGTCTTCAAGATAATGGTTAAAATCGTCTCGGTTAATTGTAAAGACGTGCAAGTTAAATTGCAAATGAAACTTTGATAAGTATGGTATACACAAATCCGGTAGCTGCAAGACGCGTTGAGATATAGAGAAAGCCAAAATAGAGTTAGCCCCAACAGTATACCAAGAATTAATAATAATGATACTATTCCTATCAAGAGAGATGTTCAATATTAATTTCCCGTGTGAACTCATACTTGTTGGTCTTTAGAAGAAAGCAACTTTATAATGTGTAATTCTTTGGCGCCGCCATGCTCACCAAGTTGCTTTCGGGGGAAGACAACTTATGATGACGTCACAGCGCAACCACATGGCTTACGTGACGAACCACTAATGCGTCCTTGTACAAAATACCGCAAAACGTCACACCATGGACACGGCATAATCTTAAATAGCCATACGTTCATACGGAACGAAAATGGCAGGAATAGCCGGAAAAACGGCCCGGTCGCGGCCCCGGGCTTAGTGGCTGGCGCCCTGGTGATGAGAGACTGGCGGTGCAGATTTCGGGCGCTATTTCTCGCAGGTCATGCGTGCACTAGGGTTATATTACCATTAAGCGCATCATTATCAATCTTGCTTTGATTAAGTTCATTGAAGACACTCGTCTTTATTCTAGACTGTCATCGGTCATTGAAAGGAGAATGCCGATACCTTTCATCTTTCAGTTTACATAGGCCATAGGCGTATATATATAATTATATTATAGGGTCATACACGAATTATTTAAGAGGTTATGTATTTAAGTAGGTTAGTTCGAGGGATAAAAAGTTGATGAATCAATATTATATAAGTTAATTAAATTAAAATCATACATCGTTTCCAATCGTTTGTTACTGTATACATATAAATAAATAAAGGTATACTTCTAATTATTTCTTCGGCATAATAATCTGTCCATAAAAAAAGCGGTCAACGGTGTAAAATATAGAGATGTCCGAATCCGTTTTCCATCGCAATATAATACGAAATTAACATCATTATTGAAAGCAAACAAATTATGTACAAATCAAGGGGGTTCTTATCACTCATTTTCAAAAGTTCTATGATGTTTATGATTATGTTTACAATCGAAAGGAACGAAGACAAAATGAAAAACTCTTCGTTTAGACCCGTTTTCTTACTCGAGAAACGGTGTTGATATACATCAACAAGATAACGGTACGAGTAGCAATATAGGATGCAATATTGGGCCTCTGAAATATGCAATGTTCAATGAGAATCGCGAATATCGAATATCGAAATATAAAAAAAAACGCTGTGTAAAAATGGTTGTTGAATCTTTTTATACAACTGTAGGTGTAGCATGAATAGTTGTAGAAGAAGGATTGTGTAAAGCGATCATTGTTCAAGCGTTGTTGACAAGTGTTAAATCACGTGATAGTTTCGACCGCGAAATCACCGCGACAAAACCTCTTTTGTCCCCCAGCAGACTAAGCGAACCGAGTTAGCGCAGTCAGTAGCGTGTTAGACTTATAACCCAAAGACCCCCGGTTCGATTCCGACCTTGCCGCTTTTTAGTACAATCCTTTTTGTATTTGCTATTTCAACAACAGGGTTGTTGAAATTTATTCTAAACAATAGTTAATGAAACTTTAAAGAACTGGGGTTGTTAAATGTTTTCAACAACAGTTGGATGGTTCATATGTTGCTCAGCGGTTGTTGAAAATGTTCAACAAGTTGTTGAATTTGTTTACACAGCGTTTTAACAGTGTAAAGACTCAGAGCGCAAGCGATTACTGTATGCAGGATCATAAACGCGCACGCACGGCGTCGCGCTTGGCCCCTTGTACGTATATGGATAACCTTATTATCATCGGCAGAAATAAAAAGGAAAAATATGATAGATAATGCGTTTTTCCATCTTGATATCTATCTTTCCGACCTGCATGTCTTTGTTATGTTATGTTTTTTATGCTATGTCATGTTATATTGTATTATTTTATCTCGCTGTTTTACGTCATATCATGTCATGTCATGTCACGTTTTGTTTTTGTTATCGTTTTGTTTTTGTTATCGTTTTGTTATGTTTCGTATTTATTTGTCCGCAAGACGATAACGGTAAGAGTTTGATATCTAGGAATTAATACGAAGAAGAAAAAAAATGACAAACATAGCGACAAATAATGCGTTTATTGCTTTCAACCTATCTATCGTTTCACCCCGCGTGTCGAGAATGTTAACAGATATCTTTATGAAAACACAACCGGGAGGAGGTAAAAAAAATGTCCTCCTAACTTGTTGGGTCGCAGCACGACGGATCACCGACAGCTTCCGAAAGTGTAATGCCCTTTTTTACTAGACGTTTCTAATTCATCGTAATTGAGTACGATCAGATACCGATCTTCAGAGAACGCGTGACAAGTGTTTCGAATGTCGTGTATTCATCTGAAGAGCTTAGTTCCAAAAGGCGCTAAGTCCATTTTCCATAAAATTGAGTAAACGCTACAAGTAAATTAATCATTATTAGCTTCGTAGCTATATTATCTAGAAATCCAAATTTTGGGGCAACTTGCACAATTACAATACAAATACTGGGACGTTCCATTTTCATATTCCCATACGCATTTGTACAACGTTGGACACGCCTTTTGGAATTTAAGCTGTCCATTTGTCATCCACACTGATGCAACCTTCTCTCGCCCTGAGCTTCTGCGGGACCCTTATCGTGATTATCACTATACATGCTGTAGGAGGAGTATACACTCCCACCTCCTCCTATCTCACTTTTGCTAGCTTAATTACAATTACATTATTAAGTTATCCCTTGCATTTGACAAACAAATATGTTCACTTTTTTTATAATGGATATAGTGAAACAGAGAACTAGAGAGTCCCGAAATTGAAAGTAGAAATTGCGTCTATTTAGGGGGGAGGGGGGGTTGTTATATTCAAAGATAGAATGATGGATTGCAGAATTTGGCGATAGAAAGTAACAAATGTTTTCACCGTTGTATATAGTCAAGTGTATCAAATTATTTTGTCATGACTTTGTATAAAAAGGGTTGAAGTGTTTGTCAATGTATCACAATCATGAATTTGATACATACACACGTCAACGTGCTAACGAATTCGAACTGATGTTTTTACTGTTTTGAACATGAAAAGAACATTCATCATTATGTCCAACTTTGTTTTGTGTTAAAGTATTTTTAACGTGTGTTCTTGTTAAAGTGAAGGGTTCAAGTATTTGTCCATGTATCACAATCATGTATTTGATTACATACACACACACGTCCACCATGTCAATGTGCTAAACGAATTCGAACTGAAACAGAAACTTTGTGTGTTTTTTTAAAATACTATTTTGAACCTGAATGTTTAATCATAAAAAGAACATTCATCATTATGTCCAACTTTGTTTTCTTGTCATTATTTTTGGACAGACTAATAATAATGTTCTGATTTAATCGAAAGTGGAACAAAATACGGATAGAAAATAGATCGCCACAAACGTGGATAAACGTCACATTTAGACCTATAATATGCCATTTTACTTTGCCCTTATACTTATTATGAAACCACAACCGCTCGACCAAATGTAGTAGAAGTGGAAAATTGGATTGGAGGCGAATGTACAGAAAGAATACATTCCAACTAAGTTTGAAATATGAACGAAAGAAAGATAACTTGAGAAGAAAGATAACAAGTAAAAAAAAAAATCAGTAAGAAAAAAAAAAAAATTAAATGAAGTTTATCGATACCATTATTGTTTCTCATTCGATATTTCACTAGTATAAGGAAAGTAATATGACACAGAAGTTTTAAAAAGGTGATATTGAAATGTCATTGTCTGCTCTTGGTGCGTCGACGGTTATTTTAACTGCGTTTTTATAATGAAACAAATTTGTTGGCTATTGAACATTGAGTTTTAAAAAAAGTCGGAGGATCCCGGTTATATGGTTATTATATACTAATCTGACTTGACACAGACAGGATGATCCACTGTCATGTGTTGTAAACGGCCTAACCCAACCTACTTTTTACTCATGATGACTTCACGTGTTTAATCTTTTTTAAACAAGGACATTAAACATGTTAAGGAGATTCCGAAAGTTTACTATTCCACATTTTGGTAAGCGAACAATTTGATTAAGTTGATCATTCCGAAATACTTACAAGAATGGGGTTCATTAAAAAAAAACTATTTGGGAGTACTCCAAATTGTATGAGATACTGACTTTCGGTATAACAATTCAATAATTTGTTTTTCTTCAAATTATTCTTATTTCAATTGGGGAATTCTGAACGTTCAACCGTTCACTCAACTTTACTTCTTCGATTTCTTCTTAAACGGTTTGTGTGATACCACAGCTCTTGGTATTGGCAATTCTCGGCGATTAATACTGCTAAGAGAATTCAAAATTCTTATTAAATTTCTTCTTTATGGGGTATATAAACCAGGATACCACAACCCTTTCATTGTAAGTTCTTACAGAACCAGTTATTTTATAAGATTATCCTAAGCGAAGTCAATATAATTACTCCACATCATAAAGTATAGCCCCTTCGTGGTATATTTTTCCGACGATAGACGTTGCTCCAGTTTTGTATTTTACGGCCCATCAAGTTCGGAATTGATGGATCAAACTCTCTGTCTGAGTCATATAGCTCTAGACCCCAGAAGTTGGTCCTGATCCAGAACCCATGATGCCGAACTGTCAAAACAATCATTCTATATTCCCTGAAAATGATTAGCATAAAGGAATTCCATCCCGGAGAGGGCGGGGGAAAACTTGTCCGCCTTTGCTTTGGTTTGGTTTACTTTATTAAATACGTATACCGTATTCATCTTTTTGTAAGCTTTTAAAACTGGTCATAGAAGGCAATAATGTGGTATAAACCAGAACTGGTTTAAAATCTTCTCTTCTGATTCTACAGTATGTATTCGATTCGCTAGGAAGTCTATGCAAAGCGTGTGGCATTTTAGATCATTCAAGTATATAATTATTTCCATAAAACAACGTCCAAAATCATTCTAAATCTGTGATAAGAATCCTGAAAAACGACGATTTTTTTAGGGGAAATTGCCATGATCCTTTTTTCCGAGTAATGAAAACCAAGGTCATGAAACAGATTAATCTGTAATTGTTCAAGTATAAATTAAATTGTCATCAACAATGTGTTTAGTATTCTTTCACCACCCCTTTACTGTATATACTTGCTATGCCATGCATGCAATTAACGATGATGACGGCGAGAAATGACAGTTCGATGCTTTTTCATAAGCTGTTAGGGTTAGAGTTTTCCAAGAAATATTGGAGTACCAACTTGGATGGATGCTAAGTTTCAATGACCTTAACCTTCATATTATGTCTATTTCGTGCAGTTCATGTAAGATGACTTGGTGATTTTGTTGTTTGTTTATGGCAATGTAAACAGTCATTGTCCTGGCTCTACCCGGTGTCTTTTAGTTGTATATTATTTCATCCATTTTAATTAAAGACATCAAATAAATCTTGTCAAACGTATCTTATATTAGTTACTCACCGAGTTGGTCTAGTTGACACACGAATATTAACCTAATGTCGCAACATTTGTTGGCAGACGATTGTCTTTACAGAAAAACAATACTTCAGTATTTCATGGAGGATGTGTTAAATTCGAAACAAAAGGTACACGTCTGTCTATATCAAAGCAACTCAGTGAATGGTTTGTGACAAAATGGTTCCATTCAGTGACATTTAGCTGACACATGTAAAACTGATCAATATTGTTATTATTTAATGCTTAAACAGACCTTTACTTGAGCCCCTAGACGATTATTATCTACTTTTTCAAATCAAATGGCACGTATTCTAGACTGTTTACAAGTGTTTTCTGTTTGTGGTCATGTAACAATGAAACTTCACGCGTTATGATCATGGTGGAGTTATGAAATTGTCATACTGACATGTTCTATTGTTTTGTTCAAGTCGGTGTTGGATTCGCTCTCGTGGGCGGGGAGGGTATTGACCTCGAGGCGGAGGATGAAAGAAGAAGAACAAGAACAAGAAGAACAAGAACAAGAACACGAACAAGAAGAACAAGAACAAGAACAACAACAACAGCAACAACAACAACAACAACCACTCAAGAAGAAACGATTGCATCAAAAGGGTCATTGCTCGCTTCATAGTCTGATAGTTAGTCGCTAATCTTTACAGAAGGCGTACCTAGAAGTCGATACATAAGGGGGCGTAACGAAGGTTGGGGCATTGTATATACCCAAATCGACACATGCTCCGCAGTGTGCCATAGGCTAAAGTCAAGTCCCATTTATTTTCTTGGTCATCAAAGTCGGGGGGGAAGGGGGGGCGCACCCTTAATCCTATATTTTTAAATACACCACTGATTCTGTCTATCAATCCGTGATCTATTATGTTTCGTGTTTGTCATCAGGAGACGGACATGCGCTCCTGTATGTCACTATGATCATTACCAATCACCCAGGAACTACGTACGACCCTTCAAAGTCGAGAGGGCATATATACTTCGATCTAAGATGATTTCGATTCTACCCAAGCACTTAGATTCCCATCAAATTTGGCGGATGAGCCCCCCCCCCCCCCCCCCCCCACCCCCCTCCCCCTATATATATTCAGGAACTATTTGAAAATGTGCCGATATAATCTTATACTTGCCCGACTTGGATCACCACTGCCTGTTTTTGTTTAAATGTTTTGTTTGTTTGTTTGTTTGTTTGTTTGTTTTTTGTTTGTTTGTTTGTTTGTTTGTTTGTTTGTTAGTTGTTGTTTTTTTGTTTTTTGTTTTTTTTTTTTTTTTGGGGGGGGGGGTTGGAAGGGGGGACTTCAGCTTCCCCAAACCCACCCTCTCCCCATTTGAATACGGTAGTGACTACTTCAATCGCTCGTCGCAAGCCATACCGAAGGTTCACGGCGGTCCATACTTTCCATTCTACGGAGAAGGGAAAATGGCCCATGATAAAAGATAACAGAAAACAACAAACGCTTTATCATTTTATCGTTTTCATTAGTTTAGATAACAGGGAACAACATCTTGATACAAGTTGTTATCAGTCCCTGTGGCATGCACAGAATGCACGTAGATGAATCACCGTCACCGTGTTAGTTAGTTCTTCAAAAGGAGATGTTCCTGTGGAACTAGATGGGGAACTATAGGGTACTGCAGCCATGATCCCTCCGTAGTTTGTATGTGGTTATCATTTTTGATTTTGATTTGATTCATTATATACCATTAAGACCACCACCACCAACCCCACCTCCCCACACACACAAACAAAATACAAACAGACAATACAAAACATGACACTCCCAAATGACGCACAGTGCATCTAGGGGCTACTTCGTTTTGCTGGGAAATGGGAAACTCCCATTTCCCTGATTAAACTATTTAACAGCGGGTTAAATTGATTTGGTACGGGCTCAAGTGGAGGATGGTACATGAAGAGACCCCCTATTCCCACCCCCCCCCCAAAAAAAAAAAAAAAAAAAAAAAAAAAACATCAACAACAACAAACAAACAAACATCCAAATAAACAAGCAAGCAAACAAACAAACAAACAAACAAACAAACAAACAAACAAACAAACAAACAAACAAACAAACAAACAAACAAACAAACAAACAAACAAACATACAAACAAACAAACAAACAAACAAACGAACGAACGAACAAACAAACTTTAGAATTAGATGTGTTTTGTTATAACTATGGCCCACGGGAGGGCTCGCTAAGGGGATGCAGATATTCACGCAGAAAGGGGAAGGGGGTACCCCACCCTTGCCCTACCACAGCCATGCCACCACTCCAAATGGATAGAATTACTTAGAGAGCAAAGTGATGTCAGACGCTCTTTAGAATTGTGATGCAGTATTGGATAAAAACGCGCGAAACCTGGGACATCGTGACTTAAAGGGATCTAATAACTTTAGTAACAAGTGCTCCAACTTACGAAGGGTTGATAAAGTGTGTATATTTTGTGTTCTGATATACATTATGTCCACTGACTAGTGATGTGTGAAAATCCAATGCTAAATGAGAGTAAATTGACCGAGAAATGAGCGAAAATCCAAAGCGATATTTGCTAACTCATTGCCATGACGTCGTACACAGGTGGAAGTCTCCTAGGGAGACTTACACATCCTAACATTTCAATCATGAATATCTGCCTGCATAATGAAAGAGAAATTCAGAAAAACGAAACATGTTCCATGTTTCGAGTACATCGAGAACATCGATTTATGTGAGAATAATCTAGTAGCTAGAGTTCTAAGTAAGCATTTTTTTTCTTCCAAGGTCTCCTTGTTTGATCTATTGTAACACCATGCTAGGTTAACTTTGATATTGTTGTTATACATGTAATGTGTGTTATGAAATAAAAATTAATAAAACTTGAAACTTGAAGTAATTTTTGTGAAATTTGACAATGTTACTTGATCCCTTTAACTCGCCTGCGCGTGTACCGGAATCTTTCACTTTTCGCGTAATCCCACACAGTTCCCTTTCCCGCCAGAGGATGACGTCATAACGCCGTGATGGGAATCCCGATAAAGTCAAGATGAGAAGGCAATGGAAGGGGGGGGGGGAGAAAAGATATTCCCTTTCTGTTCATTGGCCTTAAAGAAATAATCTAGGAACATTGTCAAAATCGTCAAAACTTACTTCAAACTCTTTGTTTAAAGGGGTAGTTTAGTTTTGGTAGAGAGGGCGCTGCACATCACAATTTTTTTGTGAGGTAATGCAAAACTGAGTGTCGAATTTGAGAGAACATACAATTTTAATGGCAGAATAAACTTTATTTGGTCAAAATCGACCCAGAAACGGCTGAAATATCAATAAATATATCTGATCTTATAATTATTTGGGGCCCAAATAATTAGATGATTTTTAGAAAAAAATTAAAAAATGCTTGCACTTTTTCAAAAATTTTCAAAAGCGTTTTTAAAATAGTTGTTGATGAACTCGCTATTTAATCATTATATCAATAAAACATCACATCCATAATTTTGTATGAAAAATGGTGGAAACCAATGCCTTTTTAAAAAGCGCCCTCGTGTGTTTTAATGGCTCTTTTTGAATGATAACAGGCTTTTTACTTAGTCGTTTGTAATTTTGTATATCTTTCGAGCATGGTGGAGTTGTTACTATTAGTTTATAATGTAACTGTGCAGGTTTTGGCTACTAAAGTTCAGCCTTACCAAAACTAAACTACCCCTTTAAACATACCTCACTATATTCGTATCACCAATACAATTATAAACATTGAACAGCTTTCAGTTATCCAAACTGTTCTTCCGTTATAAAGATATGCATTACTCAGTCATAAGACACTAATTTTCCATGGGGTTTACACACATCACTCAGTGGACATATCGTATCACAGAAATACACATTTTATCGACCATTTGCCAGATTTGTCACGTGTCAACAAACTTACTAGATCCCTTGACAAAAAAAAAACATTGCGTAAAGTAAACCCCCGAAACAATCCTCATTCATGATAGCATCGAATTTTATTAAAGCCATATTATTATTATTTTTTATTTTAGTACATTGTATATGTTTTATTTCGAGCTCTAAAAATCAACAAACATCCAATTGAAATATAGGTTCAAGTCATAATCTTTCTAGCTCTTAAAATGGTAATTTATTTCATATAATATGACAATATAACAATCTCGCAATGTTTGAATTTTGGCTTGGAAAAGAAGGACAGTAAAATAAGGCTCAATGCTTTACTGAGCAAACTTATCTCAGTCATCTTGTGACAAAGAGCGATTGGTCAAAGCTTTCTTTGGGTCATAGGTCAAGCAGTATTAGCCTTCTTTCTCAGTCGCCAGTTATAGGCGGCATACTAATACGGCTATACAGGGTTTTTATTAAAAAGCGGAACCCAACTTCCACCCGCAATATTTAATTTAATAAACATAATTATATTTATTTCAATATGGCATATCAAAAGTCAATTCAAACTCTTTCGTTTGATACCAAATATGTTGTGATAACGTCATGCATGATTGAATAAAACCTTTTTAAAAAGGGTTATGTAAAAAGTACTTTGCGCACGAGAGTAGAAACTAATTGTTAAATGCAGTGTAAATAATGAAACAGTAGACAAAGTCAAGTGACATTTCATGATGTTTCTTGATTCATAGTTTGACATTTTATTCAACTTTGAGAAGAGTTGAGGGTCCAAAATAATCCCCAATGTCCTACCACATGACCACCATGTCTGTCCGCACAGGTTTGTGTTCGTGTTCAGTGGTCAGTTGCTTGGTCAGGCAAGGAACTGATTAAAAAAGTATCTCCATGTTCATTTATTTACGGAACAAAAGGATTACAAGACAAAAGAACACAAAGAGAGGTTTGAATGAATGACCATCAGCCCGTGTTGATGAATAGATCTAAATCTTGTGCGCAAAGCAATTTTAACATTGCTCGTTTAAAATGCCTGCAATTCGATAACTACAAGATCAATTATTACCAAAGTGGTATCAAATGAAAGAATAATAAATCATCTTTAAGATGATATATTGCAATAAACATAACTATGTTTACTTCATAAGATATTGCTGGTGGAAGTTGGGTTCCGCTTTTTTATAAACACTCTGTATTGTGTACGTTTACATTCTCGCATTATTTTATGATTATCAATTCTATAAAATATGCACTGTAAGTTTAATTGCTACACATAATGATATATACGTTATCCTAATTTCAAATTTCAAACGCTCTTTAATAACTTACTGTAGTAGCAATTACATACATTTCATCCATGTGGCTTGATTTGATTTAAGTTAATAGACACCTCGAATTAGGTAATGCATCGTGACAAATATACTCCTATTTATTCCCAAAATAAATGAATAGGGGCCTAATTTAATTTCTTGAAAATTGTGATTACGAGTAATTTCCCTTTGACGTCACAGTGACGTAGCAACGTCACAAGCGTTAATCCATTAATTACAAAGTGGACATTCGCAATGTGTTTGTCATTCCGCCCTGATGGACAGATTAGCGTGTTACGGCGAATAATATTGTATGGAGTACTTGCAGAGGAATTTTGTTGTTGTTGTTGTTTTTAGAGTTTTATTTATCTATCCAGGTTAGCCTCTTCAGTGCTCTTTGCACTGTTCCCCCAGAGGGACCTGCACCTAATGTTATTTTTAACTTTAACTTGGCCATCGGATACACACCCGCAATTAATCTAGCAATTGTCCTACAACCACTAACATCGCATAAGCATGCCGATGCAATAAGTTAAACCATCGTACTATACATTCTCGAAATAACACAAAATAAATATAAGAACAGTGTTGAATTTCGAAGAAAAAAAAACATGCCAAATAACAGATGAGTGTTGAAAATACCTAACGATTCCAACAAAATTACACAAAACGTTGGCATTTGCTATGAAATCATATTTTAAGCAAATTACATAATTATAAAAGATACAAACGCACAAGTAAAAAAAAAACAATGTATGAATAGTCAATATATTGACTTGTATTATTCGACCAAATAATACAAACAACACGCAACGGAGAGAATAAAACAAAGAAATACATAAAGTGCGTCTCAACTCTGTACCCCCCCCCCCCCCCCCTGCGAAATTTTTATTCCTACGAACTTTTTGTCCTAATGAATTATTCATAAGCAGGATTGAGTTTGAGGGTTATAATTACAATGAGACCATACTGACCATCAGCGGTTTACGTAGCCTATTGGTCACGCTGTGGATTTCAACACTTGGTATCATGGGTTCGAATCCTCTCTTATGACTCTTCTTTTCTTTTGCCATAATACATGGTGAGTAGCGGTTCATTTAGTAAATGTATCATGCAGAGTTTTCACTAAAGTCTGATAACCGACAAAAAGTTCGTAAGAATCATGTGCGCATGCGCCAGAGACAAAAAGTTCGTAGGAAAAAAAGAATTCGCCCCCCGCCCCCCGCCTCCCCATCAGAAAGCATAGATGCTAGTGCATGATGTGATGCCTTATCTCTTA
The DNA here is from genome assembly GCA_037951105.1 of Echinarachnius parma. Taxonomy (NCBI): domain Eukaryota; kingdom Metazoa; phylum Echinodermata; class Echinoidea; order Clypeasteroida; family Echinarachniidae; genus Echinarachnius; species Echinarachnius parma. Next base: position 25,320 of record JBAMJV010000888.1, on the reverse strand, counting down.
CTTCATCGACAGGATGAGCATGATGAGGGTTAAACGCCTATGCAACATCCGCCATCATCAGCATGGCACGAAGGAAAAACAAAGCATAACAAACACGCAAATATGTATATGGGGTGAAGTGAAGAATTATTATCGTTTACCCTTCATCTTCCGTCCGTCCGGCCGATAGTGCTAGAAATTCTTCGCATAGATTCAGAGACGCCAGCTGCTTGCGGACTTTCTATACTTAGCTCCGTCGTTCGGATAAGTGGGTACTTTGGCCTTCCATTATCCTCCGATGTTTGGGTTATTGTCAGCCTATAAACTTCATTTATTCTCTTATTTTAAATTATGATTTATAATGAATTGTCTATAATTAGAACACAATGTTTGACACAAGAGACCTCCTCCGTCTCCAAGGAACATTCATTATATTCCTTAATATCTTCTTTGTCACCTCTTAAGTTCTATAAAAAGTATTTTTTTGTGGATAATTTATTAAGTTTCCGTTTATGTATATAATTATTGAGCGCCACATTGGTTGGTGGAGGAAGGAATCATGGCGTAAAGGTGTAGGCTACAGCTCCCATCGTTTGGATTTAATAATTGGTTATTCGGCCGTATACTATCCTAGGCCTGTATTCGGGTAATTTAATTGTCATCCTATGATAAAGTATTTAATTATTCCATTATTTATTCGTCGCCATTGTTACATTTAAGTGTAATGATTTTCTATATTATTAAGTTGTAGGTTTTAGTGCTGAAGATGGGACAATTGGTCATAGGTCTGAGCGTATTGGAGCTCTATCGTTGGATCGTAACTGTTCGTGTGTCTCATAAATACGATAATGTTGTTTACTAATATTATTATTATATTCATCATCGTCATCGTTGTTATATTTAATTGTAATTTTTGTGTTTATTGTAATAGTTAGTTCCAGCGCTGAAGGGGACAAGATGACATACCTTAGTCTCAGCATATATATATATATATTTAGGACTGGTCATATTTATTTATACCACGTACCCATGGGCATTTTATCATCCCCTGTTTGAGTAACTGTCACCCTATAGACCAAACAGTATCCCATTCTTCATCGTTGGCGTTCAAACTGTTTCTATTTTTAATCGCTTGTTTCAGTGCTGAAGGGGGCGAGATGACATACGTCTGGACAAATGTAAGACTTTCCGTTACTTTACGGTAAACTGAAGCCCATCCGTTTTGATAAGTGGATCTAGGGGCCCTGTGCATACCTCTTTTGGGCAATTATCATATTTGATGACGTGTATACGAAGATTACTAAACTAGAAGCCAAGCGCCTCACCATGACATTAATCGCTTGCACTCTGTGTCTTTTCGATGAGCGTATTATCGCATAAATTAATGTCGCTCACAGTGCGTACAAACATATACCGTATTAGTTTGTTATGTTTGTGTGATTTTTGTACACATAATAAATAACTCATCGCCTTGTATATTTTGACGTGTTCTGTGCAACTTATGTGGCGTAAAACTTCGAACGCATAAACACTGTCAGAAACTTTTAATCCCTTTTTTAAGATTGCAGTGACAACATTACTAATCTTGTACCAGACAATTAAGTTTCAGAATCTTCTTTTCTTAATACAACACAATTTATGACGTGTATATTCGACACGTTCGTTGCACTTTTTTTTAAGGTGGAGATCTTCCAGAAAAACCCGAAGCCCCAAGTGGCAGACGCGGGATCTAACTCAATCAGTCGAACCAACCCCTCGCATCCGCCGCAAAGTCGCTCCCCGTCACCGCCGATTATGACGTTTCGCGCTTGAATAATATTGTCATCGGCATCTCACGTATCCCTACTTCCAAGAAAAAAAGAAGAAGAAATTAATGGATGATAGACTGGTGCTAATTTTCTCCCTGCATGCGTGTGATTTTAATCCCATTTTAAGTACGTTATCAAACGCGAAAGTTATCAGTAAAGCATTAGACCTACATATCGGCATGCGATAGGCAAAATAGCGATATGCATCTGAACCTATACATCATTTACATGATAGTTAATTTATTTTGTTGTCCGTTATATTGATTTTAGGTATTTTTTTAATTTTTACTTTATTTTAGTCTGTTTCATTCTATTCTAGGTATTGCGTTTGCAAATTAATGGAAGCCGGTATCAACTGAAACGTGGGGCAAATGGGGGCGCAAGCATCTTATACAAAAACGTGATAACTAAGGATTATCTCAATTTATGTGGGGGTGGGGTTGCAGGGGGCAGGGTGCAGGGTGCAAATTGCCCCCTTAGAGCCACGTACGTACAGCACACACCACTGACACTGTATAAAGTGCGTGTGTGCGGGACGTCTATCCACGTACATTTATGCGTGTGTTTTGTGGTGACGGATTGACAGTGTTTATAAGTAACAACTGTTAATGATTTCCGCACGCAGGAAAGCTAACTGCAATCATGCCCTGATTTTCATTTTGCGAACGTAGGATCTATACATAACCGCAGTTGATTAGTTAGACAGAGACGTGATGTCTTGTCTAACTACTCAGTCTATTGTTGTTATCAAAGTATAATATCTCATTCTCGAGCACATACTGTAGGCCCTAGATGAAATTTAATTTACATTTGAAAAAAAAAAAAAAACACAGAATAACCATACAGCAAACTTGATCAACAAAAAGGTAAATTATTTCCTGTATATTTATATACACAAAAATGCACGCACGCATGAACAAACAAACAAACACACGAACGAACAAAGAAACAAACATGCAACTAATATACACACACACTCCCAAATATATAAGTTACAGTGACTTTTATACAGACTTATAATATCCTGACCATAATGATATTGGCAAAACGGGCTTTCCCTCATTTAACAATGACAATTTCCTTTTACAAGGAAATAAGTTTGTATAATACATGTCATCGATCGATGGCGTGTGCGTTTGGTAATCGATTCTAAGAAAAGGTTTACGTAAGGCCTTCACTATACCCAGTAAGCTTACTATTTCATTCATGTATTGGCACGGTAGTTATATTTCCATATTTTTACCAGAGGGGAGAAACCCGGGAACATCATTCAGCTTTACAGATTGTACTTAGCTCATTTTAAATATTAAAATGAATTTGTTCCCCTTCATCGCCAAGAAAGGAATTAGTGTTCGTTATTATGATTTAGTGAATAGTACACCTGAACAGCTGTAATATATAGTTGATTTAATTACATTTCCCTTCCTAAACATGAACAATTTCAATAAGTAAAATGAATATTGGAATCGGATTTCGGAGAACTGATTTGTTGTGTGTGGGGATTAACATAATTTGATAGCGTGTGAGTTTGGTGATCGATTCTGAGAAAAGTTTACGTTGGTCTCCACATTGGAATTACTAAGTAATTCATGTATTGGCATGACATTATTACGTTTCGATTGACCCTACTACGTGATTTCCCTTTGATTGGCATGAAGAGGAGTCAAACATACACAATATAAAGCATTAACGAGTGTACTTAAATAATTTAAATTAAATGGTTATCGTTTTCCCGGGAAGTCATTCATGTGAATGCGTCGGTATGTTATCTTTCTTTTTCGACTCTACTAGGTACGTTATGTGTTTTTCTTCGGCAATTGAGGAATTAAATGTTTGTATGATTCAGTGACAAGGAGTAATTGAAGGGTTCATTACGTGATGTGACAACACAATATCCGACGGTGAAATAAATACAATTTTCCCATTTTCCCCATACATGTCATCGATGGCGTGTGCGTTTGGTAATCGATTCTAAGAAAAGGTTTTTGTAGGGCTTCACTATACCCAAGTAAGCTTACTATTTCATCCACTATTCCTGCCCAATCAGAAACGAAAAGAGGAGTCAGACGAAAACATTTTGTGAACCTTGCATATAATTGCTCTCCGGGAATAGAAACTACTTGATTGTTCTTATTATTAAACAAAAAAATTGATTGACGGGACATGATGCAGAGTTAACATGCGGATAACTCTTCCTGGCAACTGCGATGACTGCTCTTAGTGTGTTTATATACAGTCTGAGACATAATTTATAACCATAATCAAGTTCCATCGATTTTTAAAAGTTAGATGTCAATCGATAGACAGCTAGCGTATGTAGGAAGTATAATTATGGTACTGTACTTATGTACTTATAGGTTGTATTGTCTACGGCCTATTTTGTGAATGAGTTTTTTGATTGTGTCGTTATCAATTTCCGTCGCTTTTTATGAAGTCTTATATGGCGTAGCTACCGAGGGGCATGTGACGATTCTTGTCCCTTCATTACCCACTCACTAACACTCACTTTCACTAACACTAAATTCGAGTTTAGCATCGATTCTTTGTATTAATCGTCGTTTTGAATCGATGCTAAAATATTATTTTGCCTAACACGCTAAAATAAAACCAAAGGTACATGTACCTATTAGTTGGTCCAGGCTACCGCTTTTCTTTGCTTTTCGCCCTTTTTTCAATGGCGTATGATAACTATTATCTTCATTCATTGTCCATTTTCCTGTGTAAAATTTAAACAAAAAACACGCACAAGACAATGTCAGTTTGCAGGGGACAGGCCTTTTCCCTCAAAACGTTTTTTGTTTGTATTTTGTTTAGGAGACGGGCAAAATTTGCGCCCAAAAGAAAACCTCCCCCCCCCCCCCCTCCCAACCCCCGCCAATGTCAAATACTGTCTACTCCCGTGATAGTATGGGTCGTATTTTCGTGAATGAGTATGTTTTGATTGCGTTGTTGTCAATTTCCGCTCTTTTCGGTGAAGTCATCTTCGTCTGTTGTCCTTGCTTCCTACATACAATTTAACGGGGATCATCAACGAAATAATCCTAACAATTGCCTGGCACATCATCATCACATCTTTATCAGACACGTTAATGCTTTGGCGTAGCTAAGGGAACAGGGAAGGGGGGTGGCAAGGTCAGAGGTTAACTATGCACCACTTAATACGGACATTGTTGTACCCTTTTGCTGGCTTAGCCCCCCCCCCCCCCCCCCCCCCCACTCACACACACACTCTCGTGGGGGAAAATAATGACAACAATAAATACAAAACAAATTTGTATACATTATTTGTAGGTACTGCGTCTACACCTCTTACGAATAGCCTTGTCCCCTCCCATTCTCTATCTCCTTCTCTTTCTCTCTGTCTCATTGTAAAAAAGACATATGTCATACGTATACTATAAAATGATATCAACCAAACAAATAACACCTCTTTTATGTAGGTACACCCTACCCTCTTATAAAGAGCCTAACCCCCCCCCCCCCCCTTCCTCACTCTCTATCAATTTATCCCCCTCGCTCTCTCTGTCTCTTGCAGTTGTACTTACACTATCTGACTATGTTCATGAATATGTCAGGGAAATAAGTTTTTCAATTTCAATTGATTCTTGCTTCCAACAAAACATTACAAATGAATTTAATAATTTACAAACAAAATAGAGATATACATATTGGAAACAAGGGGGGTCCACTAAAAAGCAGTGCTTGTACAATTGTGGACCGCTCAAATAATAATTACGAATATTGTATATTTAAATTAATATTAAGTATGAAGAAGTACATAACGAAACTTGTAATTTGGCACGGCCTGCCCACTCATTATAGAAGCATTGTCGTGTCCCCCCCTCTTCTCTGTCTCTTTCTCACTCTTTTCTGACCCTGCCAACGCCGCCAACGCCGCCAACGCCCCTGTCTATATCACAGCTTCATTCCATCAGACACTTTACTTTACAATAGAGATTATAACGCTTAAAGGTCAGAGGAAACACTGATGTAATATATCCGAATTGTTGACATTCTGTCTTTATTTCCGCCCCGGCCTCGTCTGTGACATTTATTGTCTGTTTATTGATTTCAAAATCTACTTTCCAAATCCAGATTTAACCTTTTATTGTTGAGTTCAAGTTGTATTTAAAGTAAAACAATATATGCATAATAAACTTAAAAGTGTACATGTAATTATATCAAGCAACACCATTATATATTTAATAAAATATGCAAGGTTTTGAACATATTTTTGTTAACTTGCTTTGAGAAACTTGAATAAATTTTATTTGAAAAAAAAAAAAAAAAAGTTTTGAAAATATTATAAAATAGCCTAAAGATCAAAAGAACTTGAATTAAATTTTTAATCCAAACAGCATCACACTCGAATAAGTCAATATCAAACTGTTTTGAATTACATGTGTTCTTTTTATCAACTAAAATAAATGTTTAATCTGTATTTTAAAACATAACTACCATTGATTCTCATCCCTTTCTTATTCACTTATTTGTCAGTACTCCTTAATTTCTTTCCTGTTAAAGCTCATTTATCATGCCCAGTGTTCCTCTTTTCTCATGCCGTTTCGTCAATATTTCCTTCTATGTTTCGTCCAAATTAATGTCGCGTCCAGGGAACACAGTCTGACTATAGCTAGACCGTATACGTATTTTATTTAGAGTGATAAGACGCAGTCTTTGACCGTCAACACTTTGCACTTTACTAACCCCCTCGATTCCATGAGCACGCAACCACGTTCAAGCTTAAAGTCACTTCCGCGGTTTAATATTACGATGAAAAAATGAAATGATAAAATCGCAGCCAATTGTTTCTGTTTCTATCCCCTCTCTCTCTCTCCGTGGTAACCCGCGACCGCATTCTTTCACTCACCTCGTATATATAATTCGATTGATGATTGCCAATTTACGCCCAAAATTGTGTATTCATGTCTCGGATTCCCCCCTTCCATCCCTACTCATCGCTGAATCATACAAGCGTCTCCTTCCTTAGTTGCCGAAAAAGAACGGAAACAAAATTCCGCAGTACTAGTAGGTTGTTAGAAAGAAAGAAAAAAACCTAACTATCATACGAGTGCATGAATGAATTTCCGGGGAATCGATTACCAATCGACAACATTGTATTTAAAATTATCAAAGAAACCATCCCTAAGTCGCTGAATCATAAAGAATTGTCTCCTTCCTCAGTTTTCAAAGAGGAACCCGTAGAAAGATCCTTGTAAAAACATATCGTATCAATTCATGACTGTAAAAGTAAGTACAGTGTATAGGATCCGCCGACCTACACTTCTAGTGGAATCGATTGCCAATCGATTTTAGTATATTTGTTAAAGCGTAATATCGTCAATCATCTTTCCTCTCTCGTTCAAGCGAGGACATCATAGTAGTAGTAGGGTCCGTGGAAAACAAGATCATCGCAGTAAAACATGAATTATACAAATTGCTACTTTGTATGATATGACTAGATACCTTTTTTGCGTGAGTTTTCTTGGAATCGATTACCATACTCACATGCGATCGATTACTAACAATATTACGTTCGAACCTATGACCATGCCTAGAACCTAGAACCATGTGCTATCCAGCAGCTTTGCGAATATTTTGTGCGCTAATTTTCTTCAATTAAACATGTTTGTAGTATCATTCTTTCAGCATAAAACGAAAAGAAAATTCGGACTTCTATTCAAAATTCCCAATTATAATGACTTTGTAATGTACATCGAGAACAACCGTATCGATAGCAATCTTGGGCACGTCGTTACCGTAGTTACGTAATTGGCACGGATTTGATCCCATTGGCCTGTAGCGATCCTTTGCGGGGCGCCAATTCTTGTGTTTGAATGTTGTTTGCGTGATTATGTGTGCGACATTCGAACATGAAAAGTCAATATTAGTGAGTAACTATAAAAAGGCATTTCATGCGTATCGTCTTACCCGACCTGTCAATCAGAGTTTCTCTGAATCAGTTTCTCCAAAATCACAACCCCTCTTAAATGTTAAAACGGCTTGCCATACGTGCGTCATGTGCATGCAACTTGGGAGACACTAACATGTAGGATAATATAATTATTTCTCAAGGTCGCATTAGACTGAAATACGAGAGACCTGCGATAAGTTTATTGTTGTGTATCTCATTTTTGTTGTTGATGTTGTATAAAAGGCACAAAGCCAAAATATACTCAGTCCAGAATCGGGTATACAGGTATAGGAGACGGTTTAATATGAATTGTATGAAAAGTTGAAGTACACCTTTAAATTGTTCGATCACCCGGCTAATCTTAGAACTATAAGTCGTGTATTATGTCTGTAATAATACAGCCCAGCCGAAAGAGTCTTTGTTTCACCTCTTCAAAGAATGAAATCAAATAGCGGCAGGTTTCTATTTTTGTAAACTTGAACTTCACTTAGACCCCATCCTCGTAACGGATATGTTGGAGTGTCGAGTCGTGTGCTTCGTCCGTGACCAACGTCATAATTGTCGCTTAAGTGGGTCGGGATGTTCTTGAGCGAAACTTAAAGGGATCTAGTAACTTTGTTGACATGTGCAAAAAGTGATGAATGGTTGATGCAATGTATATTGTTGTTATCTCATATGTCCACATCAGGGTATTGTGTGAAAATTTCAAGTCAAATGGACATTGCATGGCCAAGTAATGAGCAAAAATGCAAAGTGTTATTCAATAACTCACTGCACTCACTTTGTACACAGAAGAAAAACTCACCCGGAGTTTTTCTTATCTGAATACTTCGATCGTACATATCTTTGTAACGAAAGGGAAATTTGAAAAACCGAAACCTGTCCCGTGATTGTATTGTTAATACGAATACAACAAGGTATAAGGGAACCGCTAGAATTAAAATTTTATTTTGAGGATTTGGGGTTGCGCTCAACGGTTTTTAATAATGTTATTGTATCCCTTAAAAGCCAATTACCAGGATTGGAAAAGTTACCGAAAGCATCTATATTCGTCAAACTAACTAGCAAATTACCCGTCATCACCAGATCTTTGAGTAAGATAATGTTGTATGTTGTATATTTGTATTTCGTTATTTTTTGTATCTATCCTGTAAAAAACATTTGGTCAATTAATGGAATCTCTGTTTGAATGGTTATGATATGATTTAATAAGTGTATAATTAAAAATACAATCTCATATTCACAGGCATATGCGTACACGGGGGGGGGGGGGGGGGGGGTGTTCAAATTTCACTTTGATGAAAAAGGGCTGTTTTGGGGTTCCCCCCCCCCTCAAAAACATATTCACGGACACCATGAACCCCCCTCACAAATTCTTCACCGACACCCCCGCCCCCTTTTGAAAGAATCTTCACCAGTACCCCCCTCTCGAGAAAATCTTCATCGACACCCCCCTCGCGTCGAAAAATATTCACCGACAACCCCCCCCCCCCTCGAAAAATCTTCTCCTACACCGCCACCACCCCCTTTCGAAAGAATCTTCACTGTTACTCCCTCTCAATAAAATCTTTACTGACACCCCCCTAGAAAATTCTTCACCGACAACCCCCCCCCCTCGAAAAATCTTCACAGACACCCCCCCTTTCAAGATTCTTCACCGACACCCCCCCACCCCCCCCCGGTGGTGATTCAATCTCATATTCAAAGGCATATGGGTACCCGGGTGGGGGGGGGGGGGTGAGGACACCCACCCCCCTTACAAATTCTTCACCGACACTCTCCCTCGAAAATTCTTCACCGACAGCCCCCCCCCTCCCCACTCGAAATACTTGACCGACACCTGACCCCTCCAAAATGTTGGTTGAGGAAATAACCACCCCCCCCCCCCCCTCAAAAAATATTCACGGACACCCACTCCCCTCACAAATTCTTCAGCGACACCGAAAGAATCTTCACTGGTACCCCCTCTCGAAAAAATCTTCACTGACACCCCCCTCGAAAAATCCCCCACCCCCCATCGAGATTCTTCACCAACATCCCTCCCCCCTTCGAAAATTGTTCACCGCCCCCCCCCTCCCACGAAATATTTGACCGACACCACCCTCGAAAATTCTTCACCGACACCCCCCTCGAAATACTTGACCGACACCCCCTCGAGTTACTTGACCGACACCCCCCTCGAAATACTTGGCCAACACCCAGCCCGTCGAAAATTTTGGTTGACGCAATAACCCCCCCTACCCCCCCCCCCCCCCCCCTTGTAAAAACCCTAGGTATAATGCCAGCGATCACATGTCAAACAATAAACAGTATTAATTAAATCGTTGTCAAGTAGATCAATAACCCTAATTCCTTGCTCTTCTTGTTTACACGTTATTTACAAAAAGCACACATTTTTTATACTTCAGTACAACAAAGTATGCACTTCGAGCAAACATTTACAATTAGCCTGTATTCAGAAAATTAAACCAGTGACAGAGAGAAACCTATTTTGGTAGCCGTATACCCTGTTTTGCCAATTTTGTGAATATCGTGTTGAAAATGTGAACAAAAATCACCGATCAAATTCAGTCATGCATATACGGACATGTACAATCACACGAATGTGTGTACAATGTAGTAGATTGTGTGTTGACAATGCACAGATGCCGGACCTACAATATTCCGCTACTCTGTATATAGTCTATGCAAATTCCCCGCCCGACGGTCGCTTTCGCTTTTGGAATGTACCGTCCGTTTCTTGATAGAAATACATATATTTCATCAGATTTGTTTTAATTCTATTCGAAAATCAGTCATTACAATTTTTAAATCCATATTATTTAAAAGTTTGAAAAACAACAATTCGCAAGCAAATTACGATAGTCTTAATTCAGGCGCACACAGCGGCACACGTGTTATTTCCGATTTGACAGGCATACGATAATGTGCGTAAGTAATTTACAACGTATCGATTCCAGGCTGAACAAAGACTACATAATGAAAGGTCATTTCAGCAACACACTTTTCACGGTACTTCCGTCGCAAGCATGTGCGATGATCAGCGCTCGACGCGACTGCATGGCAAATGAACGTGGAATATTGGCCGATTCATAACTGACCACTGGTCAAACTGACCCCGACCTGACCCAGACCACAAACCTCTATGGGTCATCACCAATCACTACCCAAAGTTTGATGTTGGTGCCTCAATGCACTACGAAATGCATAGATGGACAGACAGACAGACATACGTAATTGGCTACTTTAGTATAGTAGATTGTTAACACAAAGGGCGTATGTGGTAAAAATCCAAACCCGTAATAGTACCGTTAAACGCGGAAATATCAGTTGAAAGTTCCATGCGCGCAGTACAAACAAAAATGTATATTTCATGTTTGTTTGTGTATGGGGCGTTTCCCAATACTGTCAATAGCTTTATAAAGCGAACCTTGCGGTGCTAAATGACCAGCATAACACAGCTGAAAAAGACAAGACAGCAAGACAAGACAAGAGAAGGGCATCTTCTCTGATGGAGTCCTCTCCTCTCCTCCCGTCTCTAGACGCTCCTTCCTGTCGACGGCTGATATCTTCACCCAGCCTCCTTGATTGATTGCCTGCGATTACAGCGGCCCAGATTAGACACGCCTGTTTCTACAAACCTTTACCATCACTCGCTCTTTAACCATTCTAGTGCGGTCCAATAGAATACTACAGTCTATAGACAATGATAGATGTATATATATAACAGCAAGCTCACGCCAGTTTCTACAAACCTTTACCATCATGGCTGTTTCGCTTTTTAACCCTTGTAGTACGGTCAAATAGATGTCTATAGACAATGATAAATGTATAAATAAAAACAGCTAGCTCACGCCAGTTTCTACAAACCTTTACCATCATGGCTGCTTCGCTCGTTAACAATTCTAGTACGGTTCAATCTGATTGCATACGTTACATACGTATATATAAGTAACGGTTAGTTTTATACGCTCAATCTTCCTTTCGTGCTCTTGTTAACTCATCAAGTCAGTGCAGGCCCACAACAATACAATATGATGAATATGGTACGTTATAGACGTAAATGGTTAATGGCTAGCTACAGAACAGACGCTCCTACACACCTGTATTCCCCATAGATCACGCATGCCCCTTGTCCTAGGATCTTGTTTCACTCTTAATGTCTTAAATTTGGCAGGTGATTGACCATAAGAACGCAATTCGGATTATTGAACATCGTTTATAATTATATAGATATGGTACCCACGGTACCCACATGGGTAAATGTTAAACACGTGAAAACCTGTTTCTGAAATTATCCATCCAATACCATATTTAATTTTTACCTTTTCAAAAGCAATCTTAGTTTGGTGTTGAGAGGTCTTACCCCCCCCCCCCCCCCCCTCCCCCATTCATCCAATCCCTCTAAAGATAAGTAAACGTAATGTTATATTTACGCAATGGGAGTAGCTAGAGATCAAGCTTCATTCTCAATCGATTCCGGAGAAGACCGATTATATAGGTTAAAAAATTACACCGTGCAAACAAATTGTAATTTAGATTGTACAGAATCGTAGGCCTACATGTCGATGCCCACTCACTGATTTTCAGAATATCTATAGGGAGTTGGTCATGGATCGGTTTACAAAAAAATAAATGGAACGATTTCATTGTGATTGTAGTTCGCAGGACCTTTCAATGTTCACCATTTATCCACAAACCAACCAACACAACACGGGGAATCCCTCGGTGATCGATATTGAAAACAAATCACGGTTCTCGAATTAAAGGGATCAAGTAACTTTGTTGCCATGTGCAAAAAAAAGCGATACAATTTGTATTTTTGTGATCGGATATATCTTTTAAGTAATGTGACTGTGAAAAATTCACGTTAAATAAAGTAATATTCGCAGACTCATTGCACTGACCTTTTTACACAGTTATAACTTTCCAGTGGAATATTACAAATTCGAACACTTCAATCGTCAATAAATCGTCATTTTAAACAAAATGGAAATTCGAAAACCAAACCCTATTCCATTCTACTCTTGGTAATACAAATAAAACAAGGTATGAGAGAACTCATATAGTTCTGAGTAAGCTTTGTGGATTTGGAAATGATACTAGATCCCTTTAACTGAAAGGAAATATACATTCATATCACAGTCACCGTATTGGATCAAACAATCTGCGGAGAATTATATATTGCGCATGATGTGCATATTTCAGAAAATAACACATTCATCAAAGAAAGTGGATCGAAACAACAAACTGTACAATGTCTTCCATTTTTATCACAAGTTCCAAAAGAAGGCGGCTGCTTACATCTGCTAACACTTGCGATAAAATTGAAGACATTATATCATCATTTGTTAAACCCATTTTCTATTTGATCAATATATTATTTCTTAAATAAGCATTTAATATGCAATAACATAATATAATTCTGTATTGGAAAAATGTCTTTAACATTAAATTATATTCATGTGTACGCTTGTCGAAACTTAGAGCTTGAACTTATTTGACTGTAATCTTCATGTCGAAATGAAATGCCGATAGGAAATGATCAATATCAGATACGAGTGTAGAACTATAATAATTCTTTAGTATAACATATTACGGCATACTTCTTTTAAAAACGCTAGCAATTTTCAAAAGCCGTCTTAATCAACGACCAATCAATCACAAACCACAAGGAACTCGGTGCAGTAGCAACATTAATTGCAGAAATGTATTATGAGGCACGAATAGATTAGACTAAGTAGTTTAATAATTAATCCCGTTCTGTGTCGATGCATTCGTTGTGAAATAAACGGTAATTCAATTAAAATATAAAAAGAAAGTGGGACAGGCGAGAATATTTCGAGCATTGTTTTGGATGACATATTGATGGGAATCTCTCAGAGCAACTCCTTCTATTCATAATATCCTCGACAGAGAGGCATCTTTCATTCGCCAAATGCGTTGTATCCTTTCGCGCCATTCATTATTAGAATCGGATTACGTAATAACGTTCTCTATCAAATCAAGGGGCCGGTGATCTCGGCCCGTGATCGTTTATACCGCTTCCTTATTACTCCCTATGACACCTTAGTGATGACAATAATGATCCTTATGGTGCTTTATTTTGTAATGATATTAAAGCCCCATTCCAGTCTTTGCAAACCTCCGAGTAGCCCCACCGAGTTTAAACAAGAAAATTAATCACAGCTAGAAAATGCTTTAATTATTTTAAAGAAACTGATGCTACACATTCAAAAAGAGCTTATGCTAGTTTTAACGTAAAGAATACATCTTTTTCGTTGCTCAATATTTCGTAACAATGATCCAGCATAAATTTAGTGTTAATCTATAATTGTTACAACTTCCTTATAATAATGTACAAATCACAATGCGTGTTGCTGTGCAGCTATCGTTGTTGTTGTTCTTGTTTTGCCTCACCATTTGCTGAAATGTGTTTATACTCATCGCTGACAAATATTCTGAACAAGCAAACACCTCCTGCTATTCCGTCCCACTTAATAAAATGAAAAAAGGGTCAATTCGATAAAAACTATTCTCCATTTATTTCATACTGATTGAGATCTTTATTACGTCCCAGAATAGAATTGGTTTGTGATATTTTTATACCTCGTATTACGGTACGGACTTTACAAATACGATCGGAACCAAAAATAGAAAGTGCACATGTAGGTGGAGAGCGCGAACTTATGATATTGTGATGCGCGATGTAATTTGCACAAATAGTCTATTTGAGAAATCGGTTTCAATCTATCGCATTTATGTTGGTAGGTAGCTATAGTATTTCTTGTTAGTGGAGTCGTTTGTCTCAAAATAGCGACGGGGACAAACTATTTCGATATAGGGTGGGTCCTTGAGCGAATAATAGGAAACATTTTCTCATCGGTGGCTACATTTAGAATGAGTATTATTATACTTGGAATCGACGGTTTTAGGTTTAGAGTTTTACGGTTTTAAGATTTCGATTTTACAAATAGGAGAAAACATTACCATTACGGCGATGGGTGTGACTAAACATGTGACTAAGTGCATTTCAACCATGAACCGATGGGAGGACTATATATACATTTGGTAAAAACCCGCACTCAGAGATATTTGGGCTGGAAGGGTTAATTTAAACATTCAGCTATGAAGAGAAACAACAAATCGGTCATCTTAGTTTTGAAAATGTTATATGATTCAAAGGCATTTATGGTGTGATATGTGCTCGTGGTTCTAGGGCGGTTTCCAAGTATTCTTTAATACGCCCACAATCGAATTGATATTTGGGGTGACTCTGCCTATACTTTAAACAAGTTATAATGGCATACTTGTCAAAAGGGCATAAAAGAAGGTCATAATTTGTACTTGAAATAGGTAACAACAACAAAAAACACGTTTTATTGTGAAAGATTCTCATTTTGCATGTGACTCATGCATATATGCCTAGTATGTACTAGATGTTATTTTTTGCCACAGGTTTAAGATGTTACCATTGTTAGAGAGAATCGCGCTAAGAAAAATAATGAAATATTTCATGTTCCTTCAATATCAACAAATAAACAGATTCCTAAACTTCATTAAAATTTAAACTCTCTTAAATAAAGAATTGAAATTTGTAAAAACATAATCGATCATGATACATAATTATGCGTTTGGTTTAGATTGTTACTTTATGAAAGAGCAGTGCGTATATTTTCTTAGCCCTTGTAAACACACCCACTATCAGTTTTGGCACGTGACTCCCAAGCATTGCCCAGCACGCGCGGCGCGACCGACGTTCCAAGTATGGGGCGTCACTCAGCGCAAAGAATGATGATAGTGGAGATTGTAGCGCGGGGAACGTATGGCGCGCATTTGGTGTCAATAAATATTGATCTTGAATGTATGTAATCGATATGAGTATAATAGCCATTGCATTGATCTTTCAGAACATCGATTACAGTTTACCATTATCGGAGATGTAACCTGATGTGATATACCTATCCATTTAGATTAACATTGTGCATGCTACACACATTGATCGATATAAGGGAAATATCATTGGCTATTTATTAATACTTATTAATGTAGTCTTGTTTTACTTCGATGACACGCACAATGACCGGGCTCGCGCAAACATCGATCAAATAATCGTTTGATAACATCGATCATGATCGATAGGTGCCTAGTCACATCGACCATAATCGATGGTTGCTTTCCTCCCATCGATCATACTCGATGGTTGATTCAATCATCGATCATATTCGATGGTTATTTACTCACATCAATCATGATCGATATATGCCTAATCACATCGATCATAATCGATGGTTGCTTCACTCACATCGATCATAATCGATGATTCCTTTACTCGATCGATCTATGTGGCACTTGACGCACACCATACATTCGGAACCAAGAATGATGATGGTGATGGAGGATGAAGCCGGGAGATGGGGTGGGATTGTGAAGAGAATTTCAGTTGTCTCGATACTTGCGCGACAGGGCTTCCGGTAGCCAAGGGCATACATAGCCTACATGCCTCGACTGATACGATTTTATCCTGGACTAGCTGCGTTGTTTGTGCCTTATTGCTTTGTATTAACTGTGCCAACTTTTACTTGACTCTTTAAAATACTAAAAAAAGAGTAATTACGAGCCTTGTCATAACACAATGTGTGCACTAAGCCTAAGGGGATTACAAGAGTAAATTTTGCAGTGGTGATATGGACTTGTTTCACCATATTAACCCATCGTTGCCCAAGCAAATACAAATAGGACATGGGAGTGTCTTCCGCATATGAATGGTGTATCCATTTTAAAAGACGGTTTAATCATAATCGTGTTCATGCCGTTAAGAGCAGTCTAACTTTTGACAAGGAAAGGGGGACAAAATGTGACGAGTGTCATTGAATCTCTGAGAGTACAAACCTCAGACAATGACTTCCGTATCTTCAAGAACGTCATTGAACGACTAGACTGACCCCTCCACTGATCGATAAAAAAACTCATCATCGACAGGTTCAAGCAAAATGACAATATTGGGAAAGTTACCGAAAGCATCTATGTTGGCCAGAATAATTGATAAATATTGTTGAAATAGTAATTTTAAAAAGGCTTGTGTGGAAAAATCCGAACTGTGTAAAAAGTAATACTTGAGATAACATTAAAAGACCATCTCCATGATTATTTGATTTAAGACTGGACATTTAAGAAAATATAGCAACATTTGCATGCCAATATCATTTCTGTCCCAGAGAATGGAATTAAGTATAGGAGTGCAAACCCTTTACCATGTTTACTGTACTTCGTGTTTGTAATTTATGACATAGGCTTAGGGTTGGCCGGTCAGGGTTTTGGGTAGTCAGAAATCACCGACTCTAAATATGATTTTCCTTACAGTACCTTTAAAGAAGGGAACCTATAGCAAGAGCGTTACGAATCTGTTTCTACTTTAAATATTAAAGCTGCGTTCACATTACAGCTCTGAAGATTTTATAAATTCGCTTGGGAATGTTCGCCATGGCAAGCGAATTACCACTATATAATATGAACTTTCTAATATGAATAACACTAATTTTATCCGTGCGAATTTTCGCGGCGGAAATTCGCTCCAATGTGAACGCAGCTTTACTGTTCTCCCATACGGGTAGGGGGCAACATGGGAGAAGTTACACACTAAAGGTTTGTTCGCACGCCCCTCATGGAGACCCAACTTCATGTTAATTGGGTAAGATGCAGCAGACTTATAGCCTGAGCCGTGGAATGCCCGCCAAAGCCGTTCCCAAAGCGCCCAAATCACCCTGGTTATTCAGCGAAGAACCAGAAATAGACTCCCATAGGCTCTCGGTGTCATGTCCAATGTCCCGGCATTTGACAGACTACGGTTCTATAAAGCGCGCCGATGACCCCTGTCTCACTGAGGTTAATCATAGGATAACGTTTGCCCCGTTCAATTGAAGTCAGAATACTACCATCTTATATAAACTCGACATGAAACATATGTGATATATGTACGATCTTATTTTAAAGGGATCTAGTAACTTTGTTGACCTGTTCAAAAACTGACGAAGGGATTATAAAATGTTAGTTCTGTAATATGATAATGTTTATTGAGTGTAGTGTGAAAATGCTATGAATGTCATAATGAGCAATTAATGAGCGAAAATGGAACATGATATTTGCTAACTCATTGCACTACCTTTGTACACCGTTGGGGAGGGGAGCGGGGGGGGGGGGGGGGGGGGGGGGGGGGGCTTATTTTGATCTTACCATGCCGATGACCGGCGTAGATTAACATGTAAACATGGGTAAAGGGGTCAATGATTTTAAAGTCTGGCTATTGTCTAGTCGTCATCATCTTGACCATTGACTAGCGCTGGCGTTGCTAAGGTCAGCTCACAAGAAAGGAGTTGAGGAAAGGTGACGCAAAATGGTCTAAAGCGGCGATGACCCTTGGAAAACGGGGTCATTGACTGGGACGTCTGTCATTGGTTCACCGTCATCGTCACCATCATCGCTATCGCCATTACGATTCCCAGTGGCTAGGTTAGGGCCATTTCAAACGGATGGGGGTTGGCTGTGACATACCAGGGTCAATTAATCCAATCACCTTTTGGGTAAAGAGGTCAATGACTTGGACATCTGTCTATTGTATCATGACATCGTCATCGAGTTCGCCATCGTCAGTATAACCCCCAGTGGCTTGGTTAGTGTCATTTCAAACGGATGAGGTATCGGGGAGTTGTGGCATAACGGGGTCAATTAATCCGATCACCTTTGGGTGGAGGGGTCAATGACTTGGACCGTCTGTCTATTGTATAATGACATCGTCATCGACTTCGTCATCTTCAGTATAACCCCCATTGTCTAGGTTAGAGTCATTCCAAACGGATGAGGTATCGAGGAGTTATGGCATACAGGGGTCAATTAATCCTATCACATTTGGGTAAAGGGGTCAATGACTTGGATGTATGTCTATTGTATCATCGTTATCGTCATCATCATCATCATCGTCGTCATTATGACCCCAGTGGGCTATTCCAGGGTCATTCCAAACGGATGAAGTATCGGGGAGTTGTGACATACCAGGGTCTAACGCGATAATGACCTTTGGATAAAAGGGTCAATGACTTCAACACCTGTGTATTGTCTCGTCGACATCGACATCGCCATGATGACCCTCGGCCGGGTTTATTCAAGGTGGGTGGGGGATTGGGGCAAATGTGACATAAAAGGGTCTAACGTAACGATGGCCATTAGGTAATGGGGTCATTGACTGAATGTCTGTCTATGGTATTATTGACAACGTCACTGTCATCGTCGTCGACATCGTCACTGTCATCGTCATTACGAATCCCAGTGGCTAAGCCAGGCTCATTCCAAGATCTGCAAGCGTGTGCAATGCGAACGAACTGAGAATCAACTTTGAACATTGATTGAGGCGACTTGGATCCAGGAGCACGCCAGGTCCCCCGAAGAGGAACCAATTAAGCGCTAATAGGATGCTGTTTCGTGCACGTGGGGAGCCAAGACTGATCATCGGTGATTATATCAACGTAATATATACAGTCATGTTCCCCTCTTATGTCATGTCATGTTTGTGTTCATTCATAATAATCACGTATTATTATGAAGGAGTACAAGGCGGGATCCGGGGGCTGCACCCCCGCCCCTGACCCCCCCCCCCCCCCCGCTCCCATGCCCGATGATTATGACATCCCCTTTATAATACATTCTGATTTTCCGCTCAAATCATCTAATTTTCAGGCAGAAAGTATATAATTTGTTATTATCTCCTTTGTGGTTGTCGCTTGTCATGTGAAGCACAGAAAGAGTGATACTTGGGGAAAAGACACCAGCCACCCCCCCCCCCCCCCCTAAAGTACATAGAATTGCGACATTCCCGCGGCGAGGTGCATGTATGTTGCGATGATCATACTTGTACAAATCAACGCATGCAACGCCCAATACCACCTCCTCCATATCATATATACATATCATACAGCTAATCTTTTAAACCTAACCAAACGAAATGACTGTTTCAAACTTTCAAAAATCAATCAATATTTTTGATATTTTTTTAGTCGCAAGAATGTCAAATATATGGGATTATTAGCCTCGGCCATGTGACAGAATGTAATCAAACAACACACGTAAATTACTTTGCCACCAACACTGGGCAGACGTGGAAACATATTATAGAAACAAGACATATTTTAGATCTAGTTAGTTTCAGATTATGAAGTTTTAAGCGATGTACAGGGTGCTACGATGACATATGTCTATAATAAACCGGGAAACCAAATCGAAATATCAATGGACGAATATTCCCTTTTTGTCCTCGTGTATCGTAGACATTTTGGACACAACGATGGTATAGTTTGAACATCAATATGCACCGAAAACCCGTTGTGTCTTTATTACCATCGTACAAACTAAAATGATTATGGTTCATCAATATATATTAATTTCTATTCCAGCATATTATTAGAGACTGAGATAGAGAAAGGAGAGAGGAGATAGAGAGAGTAGTATCTTAAAATTGGGAACTGCCCGCTTTCATGTAATAACAATTGACAATTATTCCAATGTGACCCGAGTCAAAATATGACTTGTTTTTCCCCCAAAACATCAATAATCCTGAAATGGGCTTACGTGGCCGTTATACTGTATACAGCATGATGTACTCATTTCTCATTCTTTTTCGTAGAATTTGTGGTTTTGAAGCAGATGTTTTGTTTATAATAATGATTTACCCTTTTTCAAAGTACGGACATGGGTCAAGTAAAGCACGATTGGAGCATCTTGAAATGTCCGCGAACCAATAACATTTTCGAAAATAATATCGCTAGTGATATTCGTTTGTCTCGCAATGTATAGTCAATAAGGGATCTAAAAGATCACGACGTTTCGTGCGCCGCTGCAGCACTTCGTCAACACTTCAGGCAACGGAAGTGTTGCAGCGGCGCACGAAACGTCGTGATCTTTTAGATCCCTTATTGACTATACATTGCGAGACAAACGAATATCACTAGCGATATTATTTTCGATACTATTACCGCAATGGAGTAATATATTTAGCATTAATAAACTTTTCATTTGCCATTATTTGAATTTGTTTAAAAAAAAATGTATAATGATATAGAAGCACGTTGAAATAATGCGTAGCCTGTATTAACACCCTACATATCAATTGCGACTTAAATTTAACAAAGGACGTGAAATGAATTAACATTCTACGGCAATATGATACGATTTTAAACAGTCGGTTATTAAAGGGATCTAGTAACTTTGTTAACAGGTGCAAAATTTATGAATGGTTGATACAAAGTAGGCCTATATAGTTGTTATCTGATATGTCCGCAGGGTACTGTGCGAAAATTTCAAGTCAAATGGACGTTATATGACCGAGTAGTGAGCAAAAATGCTAAGTGATGTTCACAACACTCATTGCATCTCACTTTGTACACGTTTTTCGCGATCCGTTGGATTATTTAACATCTGAAACACTTCAATCGTAAATATCTTTTTTAACGAAAGGGAAATTTGAAAAACCAAAACCTGTCCCATGATTTTATTGTTAATACGAATACAACAAGGTATGTGGAACCGCTAGAATTCCAATAGTATTTTGAGGATTTGGACAATGTTACTAAGTCCCTTTAACAAACACAAGTAACAGACGATAAAACAAACGATTGCATTGATTAATTGTTTTAACGATATAGTTCAGTTAAATACAACAAGACGGTAGACGTCTGGCCGAGGTTATTATTGCTTCGGAGAAAAACAATTCCATCGGTGCTATGTGGACCACGTTTTGGAATTCTCATGATTGCAGATGCGCTTAGCTTCACTTTTGCTTGTTTTATGATGGTCGAAAGTTTACATAATCGATTAACCTCCTTTCACACGTGCCGTACATACAGTGGATCGCTGGTGCGATAACAACGTAAAGTAAACGCAAATAAACGCACGCGTGCATGGCATAGAGGTACATTAACTCTATCAATGTTAAACAGTGCGAAATAGCGCCTAATTGCGTAAGTTTATATTATAATAACAACTACAAAATACTGCACAAGTAAGAGCTACACAGTTCTGGCATACGAAGAGTTAAATTTATGAGTGAATTGATCTTCGAACTTCACCGTTTTATGGATATCCGCACAAGTCATAAGTATAGTCTGGGACGTACTGAAAGGGATCTAGTAACATGGTCCAAATCTCAAAATCCAATTGGAATTCCTAGCGGTTCCATCATACCTTTGTTGTATTCGTTTTAACAAATAAGATGGCAGACAGGTCTTCGGTTTTTCGAATTTCCCTTTCGTTAAAAAGATATTTACGATTGGAGTGTCAGATGTATAATTATCCATTGGATAGTGGTAACCGTGTAAAGCGTCAGCGCAATGAGTGTCACTTTGCATTTTTGCTCATTACCTTGGCCATATACTTTTGAAATTTTATCACAAACTACACACACCCCCCCCCCCCCCCCCCCCCCCCCCCTCCCGGCACCTAGTCAGTCCGATCACGCTACAATCCTGATCAGGGGTAATTGTATGTCATGTTTGTGATTTTGCTTATGTGACTTAGCGAAAAGTCTAACGAACAACTGGTAAGTCATCAACCTCCGTATTTAGATTACTTAGAAATATGACAAAAGTTCTTCAAATAATTATAATTAAAAGTCCGTGACAAAGAGATTAGGAAATGATGTACGGTTTCCGTCGAGTCCAATAACTAGTAATGAATATAACATAACCTATATGTGTATGCTCTGTTACCAAGATTACGCATGCATTACTTCACGAATAGACGGAACTATAGTCTATAGGAAGAGGTTAGCTACGTAGTTCGAAGTTAGTTTTCTACTATTGAATTGGATCGTTGTGTTTCAATTGTTTTTTTTTTTTAAAAAGATATAATTATAAATGTATGGTCATTATTATGATACATTGATACATGTATATCATGCATATCGTAAATAAAATAATAATAAAATAAAAGAGTAAATAAAAAGTAATGTACGACACTTACTCCGATAATTTGCATTTTGATTTGCATTTTGATTATATGTGTCTTTCATATGCCCATATAATGGTAAAGGGAGATAAGCCCCAAAACACATACACAACATCATTTTTATTTGAAAATAAAAACATGTGTAAGAGCAAGTACTAAGTTACATATAACAACCCGAACACAAAAAGTAACTTCACCCCTAAGCAATTGCCCATTAATTTCATAACCAAGAATTGTTTCAAGATTTCGTCCTTGCCCAATATATCCATACTGGTAGTTGGGAAAACAAAGTGTAAAAAATAAGAAGTAACCATTAATCCATGGTTGAATGAGACACACATAGATACAAAATAGTCATATTTCAAAATTCGCAAAGTTATTATCATCATCACAAATTATTGAGAGTTTGAAAAAGTAAAAAATGCACTGTTTTTACAATGCAATGAATGCAATTTAACACACTGTGCCATCAAAAAATCAAAATGAATGGAATAATAAACAGCATTTTTCATAAACCATGATTAATGCATTCCGCCACATGTGGCGATTCACAACAATGTACAGGCACAGCGCCAATACCTTGTGACTTTGAATTGGCCATATTGTCTTTAATCTGTGCTCATTCAGCCATAAATTAATGAATATCTCTGGTTTTCGCACATATCGAACATAATAACTGTGCCAATATAAGTGGTAAGATGACATCTTGAAAACAATAATCGGTTATGAATTATGGCAATTGCTTAGGGGTGAAGTTACTTTTTTGTGTTCGGTTTATATAATATTGTAATGCCTCAAACCCTTCAATTTCACCATCGATATCATCAGCATCACAGTCATTATTATTCTCCTTCTCTTCCATCCTCCATCTTCCCCCTCTTCCACCTCTCCTCATCATCAATCAATCATCGAGTCTCGTCATCATCGCTACGTCATCATCCATCATCACATCATCATCATCATATCATCTTCATCACGGGTCATCATCCTCAACATCATTATAATCATCGTCATCATCATCATCATCATCATCATCAATTATAAACATCATCATCATCATCATCATGTCATCATACTCATATCATCATCATTATCATCATCATCATCATCATCATCATCTATCATCATCATTCATCATCATCATCATAATCATCATCGTCCTCACCTGTCAACGGCGATGACGAGCAGGGTGATGACGGAGACGTAGAGCGAGACGTTCTTAGTCATCGCGATGACGGGGCACATGAAGTCGGGCAGGACCCAGTTCTGTGCGGAGGTAGGTATTGGAGCGTGAATGGCGCACACACGAGGGGCGACCAGGGCGTCGGGACACGGCTAGGTTGGCGATGAGGAGGTTGGTGACGGTGCGCAATCGCTTGTGGCGGGCGATCAGAAAGCTGAGGAGGCAGTTTCCAGGCCCGCACACGACGGTCACCAGGGGCGAACACGATGCCGAGGAAGGTCTTGATGCCCGACGTGTGCGGGAAGATCTCGCACTGCAAACCCGCGACATGTTGCTGTTGTTACCACGAGAACGAGCCTCGCGTCATAGTCGGAGAGGTTCATTGTGTTGGGCGTGAAACCGGTAATCGTAGAACGACGACGAGGCGGACAATGATGTCGAATCGCTCGTCGAGCTCGTCAACATGGCCACGAAGCCGATGTCGCCGGTCGCCATCGACGCCACTGACGATGACGTCAGCGGGGTGTCGACGATGGGCCGCGGGGTAGCCGATGCTCCTTCGAAGCATCTTCGAAAAAACAGTATTTCTCTCTAGTGGCGTTGAAGGATTTAGCTGATAATTACAAAATTCGAAGTGGGTTCACCTCGACCATCCAATGAAAAAAGAATTGTTAAGCGTTTTGGTCAACATTTCGTGAAGGGGAATTCACCATTTCAACAATTGTTCAAGGATTTTTAAAACTTTAATCAAACATTTAAAAACGCGTTATTGATCATGCGGCAGCTCAAATATCCGTGGTGCTTTCCCTCCGATGACGGGCCAGGTTCAATAATCGTTTGCGAGACTTCCAAAAGTCGACATACTTTTATTCAGGACGATTGAAGCCGCTGAGCGAGAGGTATTATTGAGTAGTGTGTCCACACAGTAAGTTCAGACTAGGCGGTAATCAATCTGTGTAGCTTCTCGATGATCGAACCATACTCGCAGTTCGGGGATAAACACATGAACTAAATGCAGCAAGCAAGCGAGCACAACCAAACATGACACACGCGATTCCTTTCTACCCCTATCTCTCTTTCTCTCTAGCTCCTCTCATTTGTGTGCCCCTCAGTCTCATGTCAGCGCGGATAGGACTCGGAGGGGAAATGTTGGAAACGGTAGCGGAGAGGGGAGAGAGGGGCTAAGTCTCCCGGTATACTTCAGCCGATGTGTGGTCGATCAGCTGTAGGCCAGCTGTGCGGAATCTCTTGCCAGCTTTGCCCGATGCGACAAGTTAACAAGTTAACAGGCAGACGTATAGCAGACGATATGATTGTGTGTACATGATTTGTTTTCTTCTTCATTCTTCTATCTCTTTACACATCCTCCCTTTGTTCTTTCCCGACCTGCCTCCTGATACAGACGCAGGGAAGAGAGGGAACGGGATTATATAATTGATTCAAAG